>OX381706.1:15417588-15509738 GCA_947462335.1 Harmothoe impar
GGCTGCTGCTGCGGGCCCCACCTCCAGGGGGGCTGCTGCCGTGGGCCCCACCTCCACGGGAGCTGCTGGTGTGGGCCTCACCTCCAGGGAGGCTGCTGCTATGGGCCCACCTCCAGGGGGGCTGCTGCTGTGGGCCTCAACTGCAGGGCGGCTGCTGCTATGTGCCCCACCTCCAGGGGGGTTGCTGCTATGTGGCCCACCTCCAGGGGGGCTATTGCTATGTGGCCCATCTCCAGGGGGGCTGCTGCTGTGGGCCCCACCTCCAGGGGGGCCTGCCGCTGTGGTCCCCACCTTCAGGGGGCTGCTGCCGTGGGCCCCACCTCCAGGGGAACTGCTGGTGTGGGCCTCACCTCCAGGGGGGCTGCTGCTGTGTGCCCCACCTCCAGAGGGCTGCTGCTGTGGGCCTCAACTGCAGGGCGGCTGCTGCTATGTGCCCCACCTCATGGGGGGTTGCTGCTATGTGGCCCATCTTTAGGAGGGCTGCTGCTGTTTGCCCCACCTCCAGGGGGGTTGCTGGTGTGGGCCCCACCTCCAAGGGGCTGCTGCTGTATGCCCCACCTCCAGGGGGGGGGGGCTGCTGCTGTGGGGCCCACTAGAGGGGGGCTGCTGCTATGTGCCCAACCTCCAGGGGGGGCTGCTGTTGTTGGCCCCACCTCCAGGGTGGCTGCTGCTGTTTGCCCCAACTCCAGGATGGCTGCTGCTGTGGAGCCCACTAGAGGGGGGCTGCTGCTATGTGTCCAACCTCCAGGGGGGGGGCTGCCAATGTGGGCCCCACCTCTAGGGTGGCTGCTACTATGTGCCCCACCTCCAGGGGGGCTATTGCTGTGGGCCCCACCTCCAGGGGGGCCTGCCGCTGTGGTCCCCACCTCCAGGGGGCTGCTGCTGTGGGCCTCAACTGCAGGGCGGCTGCTGCTATGTGCCCCACCTCCAGGGGGGTTGCTGCTATATGGCCCATCTTCAGGAGGGCTGCTGCTGTTGGCCCCACCTCCAGGGGGGTTGCTGGTGTGGGCCCCACCTCCAAGGGGCTGCTGCTGTATGCCCCACCTCCAGGGGGGGCTGCTGCTGTGTGGCCCACTCCAGGGGGGCTGCTGCTATGTGCCCAACCTCCAGGGGGGGCTGCTGTTGTGGGCCCCACCTCCAGGGTTGCTGCTACTATGTGCCCCACCTCCAGGGGGGCTATTGCTATGTGGCCCATCTCCAGGGGGGTTGCTGGTGTGGGCCCCACCTCCAGGGGGGCTGCCTCTGTGAGCCCCACCTCCAGGGGGGGGGGCTGCCGCCGTGGGCCCCATCTTCAGGAGGGATCCTTTGGTGTGCCCTACCTCCAGGGGGGCTGCTGCTATGTGCCCCACCTCCAGGGGGGCTATTGCTATGTGGCCCATCTCCAGGGGGGCTGCTGCTGTGGGCCCCACCTCCAGGGG
Organism: Harmothoe impar; assembly: GCA_947462335.1. Taxonomy (NCBI): domain Eukaryota; kingdom Metazoa; phylum Annelida; class Polychaeta; order Phyllodocida; family Polynoidae; genus Harmothoe; species Harmothoe impar. The sequence continues at coordinate 15,419,007 of OX381706.1, forward strand.
GGGCTGCTGCCGGTGGCCCCATCTGCAGGGGGGATCCTTTGGTGTGCCCCACCTCCAGGGGGGCTGCTGCTATGTGCCCCACCTGCAAGGGAGCTGCTGCCGTGGGCCCCACCTCCAGGCGGCTGCTGCTGTGGGCCCCACCTCGAGAGGGGCTGCTACTTTGGGCTGCTGTAGGTAGGTAGGTACGGTAGGTTGGAATGTCATTGGTATCATAGGTATTGACATATCGCTATTCTTTTTGTATCAGATAACCGAATCGACAATTAAGGGGTATCGATACGCAGCCATTTTTTTAAAAGAAATAAAACAATTTAGTTAAAACCATTTCTTTTGGTTGAAATTGTATTTTTTGATTCTCAAATTTTCAATATACCCTATTCTAACCACCCAAAAAAATACAAGCAGGATGTTTTGAACATATTTTGGCAACCAGTTTTTACAGAAAGAAACCTTCCAGGATTGCTTTGCTGTAATACTCAGCTTAAGTTGAATTTTACTGTTATTTCAGCTTTATTGTGGAAATAAAGACGTCACCTTAAATTTAATATACCTCTCATGTTTATACATATTGAATAACTGATACATTGCTATATCAACACAAAAATGGTGAATAACTGATAACCTACAAAATCTGATACCAATGACATCCCCAACGGTAGGTAGGTACGGTAGGTAGGTATGGTAGGTAGGTACGGTAGGTAGGTATGGTAGGTAGGTTGGTTGGCAGTTTGGTACGTATGTACGGTAGGAAGGTACTGTTGGTTGGTAGCAAAGGTAGGTAGTGGGTATGGTAGGTTGGTAGATAGGTAGGTAGGTAGGTTGGTAGAACGATACGGTAGGTCAGTAGGTACGTACGGCAGGTTGGAAGGTACGGTAAGTATGTACCATATGTAAGTAGGTACAGTAGGTATGTACGGTAGGTAGGTTTGCAGATAGGTAGGTACAGTAGGTTGGTAGGTAGGTTGCTTTCATTGATTGTTAGGTAGTTTACCCAGCACATTGCATTCCAGACTAGGTAGGTCGGTTGGTGAGTTGGTAGGTACGGTAGGTAGGTAGATAGGTAGGTAAGTAGGTAGGTAGGTCGGTAGGTACGTTGGTAGGTAAGTTGGGACGGTAAGTTGGTTGGTAGGTACGTAGGTATGGTAGGTTGGTACGGTAAGTTGGTTGGTAGGTTGGTAGGTGGGTAGGTATGGTAGGTACGGTAGTTAGGTACGTGGTAGGTAGGTAGATAGGTAGATAGGTAGGTAGGTACAGTAGTTTCGGTATGTTGGTTTTTAGGTAGGTAGGTACGGAACGTAGTTATGGTAGGTAGATAGGTATCGTAGGTAGATAGATATGTACGGTATGTAGGTATGGTACTTAGGTAAGAAGGCAAGTACCTTAGATAGGTAGGTAGGTATAATGGTAGGTACCATAGACGTGTAGGTAGGTAAGGTAGGTTGGTATGGTAGGTAGGTCTGGTAGGTAGGTGGGTAGGTGGGTATGGTAGGTAGGTAGGTAGGTAGGTAGGTAGGTAGGTAGGTAGGTAGGTAGGTCAGTAGGTAGATACGGTTGGTAGCTAGGTAGGTACGGTAGCTATGTAGGCTGCTCTGATAGTAGTTTAATGTCCGCCACATTGCATTCCAGACTAGGTAGGTACGGTAGCTAGGTAGGTACGGTAGGTAGGTACAGTTGGCAGGTAGGTAGGTACGGTAGGTTGGTTGCTTTGATTGATTGTTGAGGTTGCTTGGTAGGTTGCTTTGATTGGTAGATATGTATGGTATGTAGGAATGGTAGGTAGGTAAGAAGTCAGGTACCGTAGATAAGTAGGCAGGTATGGTAGGTAGATATGGTAGGTAGGTAAGTAGGTAGGTAGGTTGGTTGGCAGTTTGGTAGGTAGATACGGTAGGTAGGTACCATTGTTAGGTAGATACAGTAGGTCAGTAGGTAGATACGGTTGGTAGGTACGGTAGGTTGGTAGATAGGTACTTTAGGTTGATAGGTGGCTTTGATTGTTAGGTAGTTTAATGTCCGGCACATTGCATTCCAGACAAGGTAGGTACCTTAGGTATGTTAGGCACGGTAGGTAGGTTGGGAGGTACGGTGGTATGACAGGTTGGCATGGTAGGTCGGTATAGTAGGTAGATAGTTATGGTAGGTAGGTATGAAGGCAGGTAACGTAGATAGGTAGGCAGGTATGGTAAGTAGGTATGGTAGGTAGGTAAGTAGGTAGGTGGATATCGTAGGTAGGTAGGTACCATTGGTAGGTTGATAGGTTGCTTTGATTGTTAGGTAGTTTAACATGCGGCACATTGCTTTCCAGACTAGGTAGGTACAGTAGGTATGTACCATTGGTAGCTAGGTACAGTAGGTAGGTACGGTAGGTAGGTACGTTGGCAGGTAGGTAGGTACGGTTGCTCTGATTGTTAGGTAGTTTAGGTAGGTAAGAAGGCAGGTACCGTAGATAGCTACGCAGGTATGGTAGGTAGGTACGGTGGGTAGGTACCATAGATTGGTAGGTAGATAGATACGGAAGGTAGTTATGGTAGATAGATAGGTATGGTAGGTGGGTAGATATGTACGGTATGTAGGTATGGTAGGTAGGTATGAATGTAGGTACCGTACACAGGTAGGTAGGTAAGGTAGGTTGGTATAGTAGGTCGGTACGGTAGATAGGTAGGTACCGTAGGTATGGTAGGTTGGCATGGTAGGTAGGTGTGTTAGGTAGATAGGTATGGTAGGTACGGTTGGTAGATTGATAGATAGGTAGGTACGGTTGGTAGGTAGGAACAGTAGGTAGGTGGGTACGGTAGGTTGGTAGATAGGTTGGTAGGTAGGTAGGTTCAGTAGGTGGGTTGGGAGGTATGGTAGGTAGGTAGGTAGGTTGCTCTCATTGTTAGGTATTTTAATATCCGCCATATTGCATACAATTTCAGACTAGGTAGGTACAGTAGGTAGGTACGGTACGGTAGGTAGGTTGTCCGGCACTTTGCATTCCAGACTAGGTAGGTACGGTAGGTATGTTAGGCACGGTAGGTAGGTTGGGAGGTTGGGACGTATGGTAGGTAGGTAGGTAGGTAGGTAGGCTGCTCTGATTGTTAGGTAGTTTAATGTCCGCCATGTTGCATTCCAGACTAGGTAGGTATGGAAGGTCGGTTTGTTGGTTGGTAGGTACGGTAGGTAAATAGGTACGGTAGGTAGGTATGGTAGGTAGGTATAAGTATGGTGGGTAGGTTGGCAGGTAGGTAGGTACGGTAGGTTGCTTTGTTTGATTGTTGAGGTTGCTTGGTAGGTTGCTTTGATTGGTAGATATGTATAGTATGAAGGTATGGTAGGTAGGCAGGTAGGTAGATGGGTACGATAGGTAGGTAGGTAGGTAGGTAGGTTGGTTAGCAGTTTGGTAGGTAGGTAGGGTAGGTAAGTACCGTTAGTAGGTAGATACGGTAGGTCAGTAGGTAGACACGGTTGGTAGGTACGCTAGGTATGGTAGGTACCATAGATAGGTAGGTAGGTAGGTACGGAAGGTAGTTATGGTAGGTACATAGGTACGGTATGTAGGTATGTTAGGTTGGTAAAAAGGCAGGTACCGTTGATAGGTACCGTAGGTATGTTAGGCACAGTAGGTAGGTTGGGAGGTACAGTAGGTACGTAGGTATGATAGGTAGGTTGGCAGGTAGGTAGGTACGGAAGGTAGTTATGGTAGGTAGATAGGTACGGTATGTAGGTATGGTAGGTAGGTAAGAAGGCAGGTACCGTAGGTATTGTAGATAGGTATGGTAGGTAGATAGGTATGGTAGGTAGGTAAGTAGGTACGGTAGGTAGGTACAGTTGGTAGGTAAGGTTGGTAGGTAAGGTTGGTAGGTGAGGTTGGTAGGTACGGTTGGTACAATAGGTATTTTAGGCTCGTAGGTAGGTTGGGAGGTACGGTAGGTAGGTAGGTAGGTAGTTCTGATTATAAGGTAGTTTAATGACCGCCTCATTGCATTCCACAGTGGCGGCGGAACAGGGGGGGCCAGGGGGCCAAGGCCCCCCCAACTTTAAAGATGGGGGGTCCAAAGTATGTTTTGGCCCCCCCAACTTTTTGGGACACAAACTCAGAAACCCCTAGAAGACACTAGTCTCAAGATAGAATTCCTAAAATTTTCTCAAATGACAAGCTCAAACTCCATCAGAACACATCGATTTAAGTGTAAATTCTCAAAATTTTCCAAAGATCATTCAAACCACTCCGAATGTGCCAATTTTAAAGGGAAATTCATATATTTTCCGGGGGGCCTGCGGCCCCAAGACCCCTATTTGTGACTTCCTCCAACCAACACCCATTAGGTTTTTGGGCCTGGGCCCCCCAACTTTATCCACCTTCCGCCGCCCCTGTTCCAGACTGGTATGGTAGGTAGGTATGTATGGTAGGTAGGTTGGCAGGTAGGTAGGTACGGTAGGTTGATTGATAGATTTTACGTCCAAGTGTGCTATGACGCCTAGGACTTACTCATGAGTTTATCTGACTCTCGGTCCACTCTTTTCTCATCTAGGTTGCGCGTTTAAGTGTGTGAGTGCGTGTGCGCGTGCATGTGTTTATGAGTCTACTTGTAGCAGTGTGACACGGCTCGTAGCGGTGGAACAATGCTCGTGGCATCGGGCCCCTCTTTATTGTGCTGCCTCACACAGATGCTGTGCCGCAGACTGTTGACACAACACCTGGCCAGTCCATTATCCAGTCGCAGCACCGTAGATATGGTAGGTAGGTTGGGAGGTATGGTAGGTATGTACCATTGGTAGGTAGGTACAGTAGGTAGGTACGGTAGGTAGGTTGGCAGGTAGGTAGGTATGGTTGCTCTGATTGTTAGGTAGTTTAGGTAGGTAAGAAGGCAGGTACCGTAGATAGGTAGGTAGGTATGGTAGGTTGGCATGGTAGGTCGGTATGGTAGGTAGATAGGTATGGTAGGTAGGTATGAAGGCAGGTACCTTAAATAGGTAGGCAGGTATGGTAGGTAGGTAACATTGGTAGGTAGATATGGTAGACGGGCCAGTCTTGTTGATTCCCTCCTGGTCAAGCCTGTATGGTTGTGTCTTTTGCCTATCGTGGGTTCGATGGCTCTCAGCTTGTTATCTTGGTCCGAGCTCCAGCGTCTCTTGCTTTGATTGATTGTTAGGTAGTTTAACATCCGGCATATTGCATTTCAGACTAGGTAGGTACGGTAGGTTGGTTGGTTGGTTGGTTAGTATGGTAGGTAGGTAGTTTGGGAGGTAGGTAGGTTGGTTGGTAGGTAGTTATGGTAGGTAGGTTGCTAGGTAGGTAGGTTCGGTATCTTCATTTTTAGGTAGGTTGGTAGGTAGGCACCGTAGATATATAGGCAGGTAGGTACGTAAGGTAGTTATGGTAGGTAGGTTAGAAGGCAGGTACCGTTGATAGGTAGGTACCGTAGGTATGGTAGGTAGATAAGTATGGTAGGTAGGTATGGTAGGTCGGTAGGTAGATACGGTTGGTAGGTAGGTAGGTAGGTAATGTCCGCCACATTGCATTCCAGACTAGGTAGGTCGGTTTGTTGGTTGGTAGGTAAGGTAGGTAAGTAGGTACGGTAGGTAGGTAGGTATAGGTATGGTTGGTAGGTTGGCAGGTAGGTAGGTACGGTAGGTTGCTTTGTTTGTTAAGTTGTTTGGTAGGTTGGTAGGTAGTTTGGTGGGTAGGTATGGTAGGTAGGTATGGTAGGTGTTGTATCTTGATTTTTAGGTAGGTAGGTAGGTAGGTAGGTAGGCACCGTAGATATGGTAGGTAGGTTGGGAGGTATGGTAGGTATGTACCATTGGTAGGTAGGTACAGTAGGTAGGTACGGTAGGTAGGTTGGCAGGTAGGTAGGTACGGTTGCTCTGATTGTTAGGTAGTTTAGGTAGGTAAGAAGGCAGGTACCGTAGATAGGTAGGTAGGTATGGTAGGTTGGCATGGTAGGTCGGTATGGTAGGTAGATAGGTATGGTAGGTAGGTATGAAGGCAGGTACCTTAAATAGGTAGGCAGGTATGGTAGGTAGGTAACATTGGTAGGTAGATATGGTAGGTCAGTAGGTAGACACTGTTGGTAGGTAGGCAGCTACCGTAGGTTGGTAGATAGGTTGCTTTGATTGTTAGGTAGTTTAACGTCCGGTATATTGCATTCCAGACTACATAGGTACGGTAGGTAGGTTGGTGAGTTGGTTGGTAGATGGTTATGGTAGGTAGGTAGGTATGGTAGGTAGGTAGATACGGTTGGTAGATAGGTAGGTAGGTAGGTAGGTACGGTTGGTAGGTATGGTTGGTAGGTAGGTACGCTAGGTAGTTACCGTTGGTAGGTAGGAACAGTAGTTAGGTAGGTAGGGTAGGTTGGTAGGTGGGTTGGTAGTAAGGTATGGTCGGTAGGTAATGTTGGTAGGTACGGTTGGTAGGTATGGTTGGTAGGTATGGTTGGTAGGTACGGTTGGTAGGTACAGTTGGTAGGTACGGTTGGTAGGTACGGTTGGTAGGTATGGTAGGTAGGTAGGTTGGTAGGTAGTTATGGTAGGTACCATTTCAGACTAGGTAGGTACGGTAGGATGGTATGTAGGTAGGTTGCTTTAATTGATTGTTAGGTAGTTTAACATCCGGCACATTGCATTTCAGACAAGGTAGGTACGGCAGGTTGGTTGGTAGGTAGGGTAGGGAGGTAGGTGTGTATGTTAGGTAGGTACGGTAGGTAGGTAGGTGGGTATGGTAGGCTGGTACAGTAAGTTGTTTGGTAGGTTGGTAGGTAGGTTGGTAGGTTGGTAGGTTGGTAGGTAGTTATGGTAGGTTGCTCTGATTATTAAGTAGTTCAATGTCCGCCACATTGCAGTCCAGACTAGGTAGGTATGGTAGGTAGGTTGGTTGGTAGGTACGGTAGGTAGGTAGGCAGGTACGGTAGGTTAGCAGGTAGGTTGCTTTGATTGATTATTAGGTAGTTTAACATCCGGCACATTGCATTTCAGACTAGGTAGGTACAGTTGGTAGGTAGGTTGGTTGGTAGGTACGGTAGGTAGGTAGGTGGGTATGGTAGGTAGGTATGGTAGGTAGGTAGGTGGGTATGGTAGGCTGGTATGGTAAGTTCTTTGGTAGGTTGGTAAGTAGGTGGGTAGGTAGTTATATATTCTGGTAATAAAATAGAATTTCCTTTGAAAAGAAAGCTCACATAAATTTGGATAGAAGCCGCGAATGGACGTTCAGGAGCTTTTGCCAAGTGTTTTGTTACTAGAAATAGCCTTGGTATTTATGGTTTATAACAGGGGTGGGCATATCTGAAAACCCTGGAGCCAATAGAGAAAAGGTTGTAGCCATTGTATGGACAAGTGTTGAAAGGACATGCATAAAAAAGGCCTCCGCTGTGGGCATTTTTCACGGAGCGCAGTGGGGGACGTGCCCCTAACCCCCCCCTCCCCCACAAGAAAAAGTTGGAAGTCAAGACTTTAAATGCATGTGTGTTCTGGTGCACTTTGGCACAAATTATATTATTGCTCCATTTTGTATTTGTCCTCTTTTATTGGGACTGGAACATTGTTTTAGGAGGGAAAGGTTTTGAAAAGAAATGTAAATCTTTACCTCAAATGGTGAAATCCTATGCATTTTGGCACATAGTACTATGGCTTAGATCTGTGTGCATCCTCTACTATTGGGGTGGAAATTATTTTAGAAGGGACAAACCAATGAAAAACTTTGATAGACGATACACGATATGGACCTGAAAACACACACTTATATGTATAATCAGGGTTTAAGGGTACGGCTGGAAAAAGCTGAGTTAAACATGTTTTTGGGTACCAGACAGGCCCAGGGTTTAGTGAGACAAAGATCTAAGTTTGGGTCACAGAAAGGGCCAAGGTTGGGTGTTGGAAAGAAAGAGCTTTGGGATCAGAGTTTTCCCTCTCCTTTTCTTTCATCTTTATCCCTTTTCTCCCACTAAATCTGCAACTGGGCTGTTTTTAACAAGAGGGGTTCACTTCACCAATATGGTCCTAGCTAGAGTCCAGTTTTCATCAATTTAATGAAGAGCATCCCCCAGAAAGGCGATGCTTTTTGTTTTAATTCAAAAAATCAAAAAAAAATTATCAAAATGCCTTATTTTTCATCAAAATGGCCTAAATCTCAAGAAAATAACCACAATGAACTTGCTATTTCAGTTTTAAAATTTGAGATTTTGAAAATATTAAAGTCAAATAATGTATTCTGGTGCAATTTAAAAATGTATCATAAATGTGGTTCTAGTTGGAGGATCTACAAAATTCTTTCAGTTTTGGAAAGCTTGGGGCCAGCAGGGTATTGTCGCCAATTTCAAGGCCAGTGTCGCCATGATTTGGCGACATGGCGACAGCTGCCCACCCCTGTATAATCCTAAGAACAGTGATGGGAACCCCCCGGGCAACATGTTCGCAGTGCACATGTGCAAAGGTCATTTCCGTGGCATGGCCATTGTTGTTTGGTGTGGAGGAGAGAGCACAAGCCAGCGTGTGATAAGAGGAATATCATTGGTTTAAATATACAATTTTTTTAAAATATGTTATTGTTATTGTTATGAATAAATATGGCGGGTGTATTTGCCATGCCTAATCCCAATTTCCATTATCATGTATCATATCAACTTCAGTATATTTCTTGTCAGTTTAATTAGAGAATGGAATATGATACCTGCCTGTATTAGAATTTCTGAAAATAAGGGTTGCTTCAAGAGGGCTTTAATGAAAGCAGTCAAAAAGTCAAAAAAAATGTCTACATATATTACCGTTTACAGATGATGCTCCAGATAATATTTATATAAATTTCGATTAAATTAATTTTGTAGAATTATACCTGATAATAATAATTTGTTCATAATTTGCAGCAAGTTATTTGTTAAAATTACTGTGGTTATTTATTTATGTAAATTACTGTGGTGTTATAAAATATTATTGTGCTGTCAGAACGATTTACATTAAAACAGTTGTTTCTAGGGCAGTTAAGTATACTACTCATCTAACAGCGTCAGGACACATGAGAAAATCGCGCACCAACCCTAACATACAGGTCTCTCACTGGGCAACTCCCCATACCTTCACCATTGTAGTAGTTGAAATTATACTTGTATCTACCTTAGGCTATATTTTTATGTGCTAAACCCGATGGCAATCACTCCCCCGGTCATGAAGATATGTTTGGTTAGTGGATACAATAATAATTAAAGCTTCAAGAGCCAAACAGGGCAGTATACTCGGGCCGTTGCTGTTCCTCTACTACGTAAATGACTTACCAGGTGTGATAAAAAACAGTGTACCTATCTTATATGCTGACGATTTAGTGATTTTGAGCCGAGGAAAGGACCCACAGTCTGTCCATGACATTCTACAGGCTGACTTGGACAATGTACACCAATGGTGTAAAACAAACCGTCTTACACCAAATGTATCCAAGACTAAAAGCATGTGGTTTATACCACCAACAAAAAACCCTTTAGTTCAAGGATTTCCTCTTGAGATAGGCGGACTACCGCTAGGCGAGGTAACTGAGTTCAAATACTTGGGACTACTTCTTGACCGTGACCTAAAGTTTAGTAAACACTTAGAGTCGCTAGACAATAACCTGACCTACAAATTAGTCAACTTCAGACACAACAGGAAATATATGACTATGGATGGTGCATTGGCTATACATAAACAAGCGCTAGTGCCCTGCATGGAGTATGGTGACTTCCTATTCGACTCAGCCCCACCATGCAAGGTCAGAAAGCTCCAAGTACAGCAAAACAACAGCCTCCGTATTGTCACACGTACGAAAGTAGGAGACGTCTCAGTAAACTACCTACATAGGAAATGTAAAGTGGAACGTCTCGATATACGCAGAAAACGTCATCTCCTAAGCCTGCTATACCGGCATGCTCAAAAACCTGAAAACCTGTTAACTAGCCTAAACAGGACAAGAGGAGACGACAAGAAGAGGATCCGGCTGGAACGGCCAAAGAGAGAGAAGTACCGACGAAATCCACTGTACCGAGGTGCAATGATGTGGGACGAACTCGACTTGGAAACGCAGACACTGGAGAGTATACACGCTTTCAAGACCAAACTGAAGAAGATACTGCACTAATTAAAGAAAGAATTAATGACGACTGCAAATGCCAGTTTCTTCTGCACTAATGACACCTTACTGTTTACACATATTTATGTGTGTGCTCCTCCTTGTAGCTATAGTATAATGATCTTAATGAGCCGTTATGACTCAAGATCATACACAAGATGTTATCCAAATAAGAAATTATCGTTAGTCATCATTACCTACACCATTGTGGCCATACTATGGACTATTCTCTATAGATGCTAAAAACGTGATGAAACAGTTGTAGCCACACTCTGGAGAGTGTGTGTGCTATACTTATTGTACAGACTGTATTTAATTGTTACAAAGAGGAAACTAAACAACCAAGTATTAACTTTATGAATGATCAACAGAAACCTGTGACTATTTGTAATATACTTTATTTTTCAACTGACCGACATGGCAGAACGTGTTATCCCTTTACATGAATGTTTGGTCAATAAATCTATTCAAAAAAAAAGACTGAGACGCCCCATAGGCTTAGCACTAGCGCTGCCCGAAGCCAATGGGCGATAATATGACATAATACACAGTGCGCCGTCTGGTGAAGAGCGGGAGCATTGCTGGTCGTTTACTAGTATAGTATAGTATAGTATAGTAGAGTATTGTTAGTGTTAAAACAACATAACTCTCATATCATATGAAATCATTAATGGACGTTGTTGACGTTGTTTCTGATATGATGTAGGTAAACAGGTCAAAAGTCGGACACCTGTCAAAAGTCGGACATTTCAGTATAAAAGTGCCATATTTGTGAACATTTTAGGAATTTTGCTACAAAACTTAAGAATTTATTCATTTGTGTCATTCTCCTTACTGTAGTTGATTACCAATAATGTACAACAATTTTAATTTGGTTTTCCAGAGCCTTAGACTTTGGTACCATCATTTCAAATTGTATTTTTAGGGAATTTTTCTAGAAATCTCTGAAATTTTTTCCTGATTTTTCAAATTTTCTCCCTTATCTTTAAATGGCATAAAAATATAATATCCCCCAAGTGAGGATATGATTCTTCATTATGGTGGTAAGCTATAAGTGTATAGACATGATTTCTATTGAAGAAAAATGTTAATTAGCCCCCTTTATCATTTTTTTAGCATTTTTTGATAAATATAGTGAAATTTACAATAGTGTCCGACTTTTGACACAGGGTGTCCGACTTTTGACACAGAGGACAACATGAAATGGCCAGTTTATTGTATAGGGATCCCAAAATACCAGAATGAGCAAATTTCAATGAAACTGTAGGAAAACACTTCAAATTTCATGCCTGGCACCATTTTTTGACATTTCAATACTTTTGACAAAAGAATAAGGGTATATAACCAAAAGTGTCCGACATTTGACCTGTTTACCCTAGGCCTATAAAGCATATTCTCAAAAAGCATAAAGTATAATAATAAAATTATTAGAAAGCTTGTAATTTATAAGACTATAATATGTGGAAACTGTGCATTATATGTGAGTGAATTGTAGGTAGTATGTAGTGTCTAAATTTTTTTCATGCCAATCATTATTCATCACCATATCCCCTCCCTCCCGTAAAGTATTATCATCTAAGAATTCTTCAATTCTTTTAAAATCATAACAAAGCAAAAAGAAGGTGTTTTTAGTTTTAAGGAATGATTCTCATCTTCTTATTTTCCAACTGATACCTGCTTTAATTTGTAAAATGTTCTGTTCAGTATAATAAGCAATTAAATTGCATTGAATTGAAATACCCGGGGTACAAAAGTAGAGGCATCATCCTAACAGAATGGCCAGATGGCAGAAACATTTCCAGTTCCACCTTTTCATCCGACTACATTTTATTTTAGATCATCTATGATCTAATTTTCACCAGTATCATATCTTCATAAAGTAGGCAACAATCACGTAACAATTGTCGACTTACCGATACTTAGATAAACTTAATAATACTTACTTTTCACTCACCGACCGTGATCCGTGTTAATCTCTGGCCTTGTCGTTGATCTGTCACATGCTGGGTCCACGTCACTATGGTCACAGTTGTAACCATGACGACATGGGCACCTTTACCTAGCAACCACATTGTATACACACATACCCATGACGTCATCAATATGCACTTAGCAACGCACACAGTGTGAGTTTTCACAAAGCAGAGAGTTCACGAAGTAAAACTTGAGAGAGATGTAAACACCACTGTCACCAGAAAACATGGGGCAGAGATCCAGCAAAAAGAAGGCTAAAAGCCAGTCGTCACCTGAAGAGAGTATCACAGCGACGGAAACTGGGACAATTGCGGAGTATTACCGCGCATTGAACAAAGAAAAAGTGCGAATTCAGGAATCCTGGCAGGATAGGAAAGGTGACACTGACAGGTAAGAAACTTTTAGTTTTGCTACTTTATGCCGGTAGCCTACTTATGTTATGGGCCTACTACCTTTTATACTTGTTTCGTCTTTTACGTGCCTGGTGGGTGTCTGTCCCAGACTATCAATATCATGGATAGAAGAATTAGCCGGGATGTTGAACAAAAGAAAGGGGTGTGCAATGTGTCACCTCTACATGATTATTGGCCTAAGTCCATTTCTATCAGGGGAATGACTCTTATAGGCATGGAGTCGATCTAAAAGTATTCCCAGTATCGGTTTATATTTGATTTTGGAATTTAAATGGCACTCACCTGATAGAACAGGGTCTTAGGTATCGATCTAAATCATTTAAAAGTGTGGATGCATGAATACCAATTAGAAATTAAAGAAATTGTGGGGATAAAAGGGAAAATGACCCTCAAACGTCATCGTTGTCATCTTGACGTGACGGCTGGACCACTTCCGGTTTCTGTACTTGTGGGGGACTATTTTGAAAAAAAGAAAAAACGGGGGTGCGGGGGCAGAGCCCCCAATTGTTTATAAACAGAAAGGAAAGATCATATTTCCATTTTTATTAAATTTAAGTCGGGGGCTCTGCCCCCAAACCCCCGTTTTTTTAAGTTACACTTTTTAAGTGACAACAACATCATGGCGTCGTGATAGCTTTCTGCTCGCATTCATGGCTTGGAAATACCATTATTCTAATGGTTTAATGGCCATTTAGAACTAAATTCTTGGATGTATTGCATAAAGGTAGGCATGCTGCGCTGGATTGACTTCAGATTGAGGTCATTTCAGGTTGTAACCAAATGATTCAAACCGTTATAGACATCGTAATTTGCGAGAACACCACAAAAAGGCTAATTTGTTGATTTCGGAGGAAGTTTCCTACAATTCTTGGTTTAGTTTCATGGCTATTTTGATATTTTAATGGGCCTGCGGCGCTAAATTCTTGAATGTATTAGGTACATGAAGGCCTGCGGCGCTAGATTGAATAAAGTTTTAGTTAGCTTGAAGTATATTTTGATCGACTCCATGCCTATAAGAGTCATTCCCCTGAAATGGACTTAGGCCTAAGTCCATTTCAGGGGAATGACTCTTATAGGCATGGAGTCGATCTAAAAGTATTCCCAGTATCGGTTTATATTTGATTTTGGAATTTAAATGGCACTCACCTGATAGAACAGGGTCTTAGGTATCGATCTAAATCATTTAAAAGTGTGGATGCATGAATACCAATTAGAAATTAAAGAAATTGTGGGGATAAAAGGGAAAATGACCCTCAAACGTCATCGTTGTCATCTTGACGTGACGGCTGGACCACTTCCGGTTTCTGTACTTGTGGGGGACTATTTTGAAAAAAAGAAAAAACGGGGGTGCGGGGGCAGAGCCCCCAATTGTTTATAAACAGAAAGGAAAGATCATATTTCCATTTTTATTAAATTTAAGTCGGGGGCTCTGCCCCCAAACCCCCGTTTTTTTAAGTTGAGAAATGGGACTATTTTCCTTTGTCCCAAAGTGTATTCTTACGCGTAATCTGATTGGCTACTTGTTTTGAACATGACAACAACATCATGGCGTCGTGATAGCTTTCTGCTCGCATTCATGGCTTGGAAATACCATTATTTTAATGGTTTAATGGCCATTTAGAACTAAATTCTTGGATGTATTGCATAAAGGTAGGCATGCTGCGCTGGATTGACTTCAGATTGAGGTCATTTCAGGTTGTAACCAAATGGTTGTGTTTGTAAGCAAAACTACAGGGGTTATTTATTTATTGCACAGTATTTATTGGGAGCTGAACATTGTAAAGTTATAGATCTATGTTGGTGGCTATTGCTAGTGGCAGTATTGGGGGTGCAGATGGGTCCCCCCCTTCAGGTCGGAAGGTCTTTTTTTTTAGACCCTTTATCCTATAATCAATTTTGTGCAAAAGTCGCCAGGCTGCTTAAATTATTGCCCCAGGTCAAAAAATCTCAATGGCCGATGTGAGACTCTTGGACCAAGTCGGACACCAGCCACAATGGCCGACCATCTATCAGCTTTCCAAAAGTGAAGGAAATTTTCAGATAGTCATATTAGAAGCAAAGTTATGGGCATGTAAATATCAATAAATTTAAACATTTTTCAAAACATTTTCTCGGTATCTATCAATAAAGTTTTGTTTTGAATAGCCTTATGGCATCAATGTATACACAGTAGTTTCATGTGGCCTGTGTAGAAGACAAATGGCCTGTGCATGATCTTGCTACACAGGCCACATTGTCCTGTGTGCGTAAAAAGTTTTTCGGCAAACACTGTAAGAGCAGGAAATAAGGATTTTATGATATGGATGACTAGGCTAACTAGATTGGTTTATAAAACAAGGACTAGGATAATTACAAGTACAGGACTAGGCTAATTAAGTTAGTGGTGAAGAGGATAGATGAACCTGTGATGATATAAAATGACCACTCAGTGCATGTTTAGGACATTTATGTGATGTACATTAGTGATATTGGTAAAGATATTACATAGAACATGTTCCATGTACTAGGGTCATGTTCCATGTACTAGCCTTACTGTAAAGGACTAGGCCAACTCAAAATATCAGGCTTGAAGGTTTAAGTTTAACTTTGGATAGCCAGATCTCCATGAGCATGATTTTGTATGGTATGCTGAATGATTCACCATAGTGAGTCACTGCTGAGCTCACAAAAGACACACAGGAGTTCTCTTGTAACTGTCTAGGAACAGACTGAGTTATCCTAGTCACATCAACAGACTTAGCCTAGTCTTCAACCTTTATTTCAGGCTGATTTCTCTATAATTGCATTGATTTAATGAGGCTAGCAGTTACCTGTTTAGCATTGCTTGCTTACTATCCGCCATTACGGATGGGTTAACTCATGATTCCAGGCCCAGTGTTCTTACAGTGATATAGTCGGCCCTCACTTCTTCGAATTTGGAAAATGCAAGGAAAAATATCTGAGGAAGCAAATTATCCGAGGAATTAAGTCCAAATACAATGGAACATATGGGAGAGGTTGCCAGGCACCTGTCTGAGGAAGTGAGGGATCCGAGGAAGTGAATGCTTGAGGAAGTGAGGGTTGACTGTATATATATATGGGCACCACAATATTTTTTCGAGGACCGTTGAAAGGGGGCATCCATAATGTATGCCACACAAATACGTCACAAAATGTGAGCCTGGTGGGGACCTATATTCTGCACTCTCTACGAACACCCACCCACCCCCTTGTCATGCTTTTGCCCATATCTTCATCATTGTTTGTCACACTCTGACAAAGACCCCCACCACCCTGTCTGGCATGACATACTTTATGGACGGCCCCAAATAATAAAATATATAGGCCCAATGTACTCAATGTGATATAATTATTAGTGTAGCTTTCAGCAGGCTCACAGCCATAGCCTAATGGAGCAGGGGTAACCCATCAGCTTCTCATGCAGAAGATCCTTGGTTCAACCCTCAGTCAACCTCAGTGGGTAAACTATGACAATATGAGAGGGAAGCTGCGCCTGGTGTCTATTGTAGGAAGTAGGCCTATATAGACAGAGCTGCACGCTAAAGTGACTGAGTCTGTTGTTATTGTACGAGTGGGGTTTGTCCTGTACTGCACGCTGGCTGCAGGCCTAGTGCAGTACAGGACAAACCCCACGAGTGCAATGACCATAGATGAGGTCACTTTTAAGTGACGCTCTGTGTTTATTTCAGGGTATTTCAATCTAAAATAGACATTTATTTCATGGTGGATACAATGATCACTATGCTTAAGTACTAGAAATCCCGTATCCCATGCCCCCCCATGCCTGCGGCTTCGTGGGATACTGCCCCAGCCCCACCTCGGGGGGAACGATACCAAAATATCCTCTGGCCATGGGCCTTTGTCTATGTAGTCCATATTTGTTTACTTCCACAGCATTTGTTTACTTCCACAGCATTTGTTTACGTCCGTGGTGCCGCCATTTTGAATTCCGCGCAGGTCACGTGACCCTCAGTAGCCTAGCAACCCCATGACGACCCCATGGCGACCCCTGGGAGCGTGCAATACAGGCAGAGCGTGCAATATGGCCGAGGGTTATTGCACACTTGACTTGCATATGGCCCTCCCATTGCTTTAATCATGACAGTCCGTATTCATCATGAAATAAATGTACATTTACATGCAGAAACCGGCGCAGCCCACTGGGCACATACCACTTATTAAGCGCTTATTTAGCTCTGCATATACTCTGTAGGGCTTATTTAGTGCTGATTTTGTGAGGTGTGCCCACTGGGAGTGGTCATGTTTACCATGATTAGCCACCTTCCATATGCTTTGTTGCTGTAGGTAGAATAATCATGAAAGTGTTCTTCATATTCATCATAAAATAAAACACGTCAAGAGAAGTAGGTTTTAGAATCATCTTGAGTAGGACTGTTTCTGATTAAGTTTTTGTTTCTTAATCTTTCAGAGAAAGCTTCAAGACTAGCGAAGATGGCGTTCCCCAAAATAATTTATCCGGCAGTATGGTCAATGATGATGAAACAATCAACAAATTATGCAGTAGAATTATCGACTACACTGTGGAGCAGCTAAAACCACGGAACACGTCTAGTGTCAGTCTTGAGGTCAGAGTCAATAGTGCTGCTGCCATCGAAGATTTGGACTCGTTCCAGACGTCTGAAAATGAGCAATGTATAGCAGAGGAAGAAAGCAAAAGGCAGAATGAGGAGCTGACGACAAGTCAATTGTCTATTGGTGGAGGCTCAAAGAGTTCATCAGCCAAATGGTCATGTAAGCACTCCAAAGATGAGAATGATTACCGGCTTCATAGCAGCAATGATGATGGTAAGATGGGGGCTGAAGAGGCCCGTCAGAAAAAGAAAGAGAAGAAAGCTAAAGCTAAAGCAAAAGCTAAAGCAAAAAAAGCAGAAGATGCCAAAGCCTGCAGAGTAAACCAATCTTCAGCTTCAATGGTAAGCACTGCTGGGAATATTTCTGTAAAACCCTGTGTTGAGCAGGTTATGGAGAATGTACAACCTTGTGTTGAACAAGTCATAGAGGATGTGTCAGACTGTATTGAAGGCTTTAAAGAATGGGCCTCACCGCCAAAGAGGGTTCCCGTGTCTAGAAAGAAGCTCTTCAGGACAAGAACAACACCTCTCCCTCGCCCGGTGTCGCCAGAGGAGCAGAAGTGGACGCTTGTCAATGAATGTAAACCAGTTACAGTGCAACCTGTAAACAAAGCCACCACCTTAGACAGCCCACAGAAAGGTAACACCCAACTTCAGATTATGGACAAGTGTCATTGTCCTTCAGACAGTGTGAAAAATGAGATATGTAATGCCAAAGGTGATGCCTACCTAGAAAATCCTCAATCAAGTGTAAAGGAAGTTGGACAAAAGCAAAAGTCACTATGCATTTCATCTGAAAGTTTCACAATTGTGCATCCCGAAGGCGGCATACACCAGAAAAACAGTCAATCAAGACCAAAGAAAGTTGTGCAACCCCAAACAGACAAAAATACATTTAGTTCATTCGAAAATTTCCCGATTGTGCATGACTATATTGATAGAGGAGAAAAGGGGAAACGCGGACCTGTTCCTAAAAAGAGAATAAATAGCAAAAAGACTGTTCATCCAAAACATCAATCACAGAAGAAAAACAAGCGGACCTCAGATGAAGGTTTTCCGTCGGTAACAGCTAGAGAAGGGTGTGAAGTTGTTCCTGCTGCTGGCAGCACGCGCATAGTCAACAATCCCTTCATCAAGCATGCTTCTATGACTAAAGCCTTTCGTATCAAGAAAAGACAATGAGTATTGTTGGTTACTTTAGCATTTTAGCTGGGAAAAAATGCTGAGTGAGATGATAAACCTTTGTAAATACATCAACTATTATATGCAAATCTATATGAAAGTTTATTTTACCATATATTTGAAACTAGATAGTCTACATCTTAATAGAACTCTGATGATGATAATAAAATATAGATAATGAACCTTGCTGTTAATGACTTATTTTTACTATATGGAGATAATTATATTGACATGGGACTCGGAGACAATACAATAAATGAAGGAAGAAATATATAACATATGTTGTTGACTCAGGGTGGAACACCACCCAGAGTCTTATGCAACGCCTCATGAGGGGTTGCATCAAGATAGTGAAACTTCATTTTTGAGGGTGAATTTTGACATGAGTTCATGGTTCAAAAAATGTAAAAACTTGACAGATGGACAGATTAGACACTCAGGTTTATGGAACATCAGTCACTTATATCAATATTCACCTCTAACCATTTGAAATATTGAAAATAAAAAACGTGACCTAGAAAAACAAAAAAAGTGTTTAGATAAATTAAACTCTTAAGTACTAGAATCGATTTTCGTCTACATTACGGTCCACACAACTCCAGTGCTAAGTCAATGGCAGGTATCTTGTAATACTAGGTGAGACACTTTTTGTAAGACCTTTTCTGTGTGTTGGTCTTGCATTATCTTTGAATATCTTGAATTACATTAATGTGTGGACAGATACAATCTAGGTACAGGGGTGTGATTAGGGGAGGCTGGGGCTGATATGGCTGGTTGAGGGGTATGGTACATGCCACACGTCAAAGAGTGGCGCTACTGGTACTTCTCGTACTGCGTGAGATGTCAACGTGTGCAGACGAAATTGTACCACCCATATCTCCTCCGTTTATCGTCTGATCAACTCACTTTTTGATAGGGACAAAAGGCGGTACATGCCCGCAGCCTGCAACTGTCGCCCACACCCACCTGCATCCGACACCCACCTGCTTGCCCACACCTACCTGGTCGCCCACACCCACCTGCTTGACTGAAATGTGATAACATACTAGTGTGACACATGATTTGAGGGTAGTTTTGACTCGGGAATGTGTTTCTGCAGTAAGAATTGACAGATAATTCAGTGTTCCTGAATTAATATTTATAGATTTTGTCTTTCAGTCAACCAATTAAATCACTTTATCACCCTCACCCTGAGTCATTTGTGATGTTAATCACACATTCAATCTTTTTATCACACATGAGACTCCCTATGAAGAGGTCTTGCTTAGGTAGCAAAGGTTTATTTCAGGTAATACAAAGCCAAATATACAGTTGGTTATTCGCTTTACCTTAAGGGGTTTATACTGGATGTGCCATGAGGGAAAAGGAATCTTCACCTATATTATTAAAGGCTGTATGCACTAGTGAGCAAGTGGGTTGGAAGTGTAGGTCTATTCATGTACCTGTGGTGTAAGTATATTAGTGTATAGAAGTGGAAACTATGAATGGAAGGAGGATTTCCTGGTCACGAATATTTTTGTGTAGTGAGAGGGGAAGTTTGCAGCAGGGGGTCCTCAATGACTTCCATATAAACAGACAGGAAATGTAGGAACCGGAGATTGAGATAGATCGGAGTGCAGTTGTACTGCAAGTTATTTGTTTTAAACGGGCAAGATCGCTACTCACACATAACAATATAGTAGACTAGAACAGTACTGGGATTGTGAATGGGACATTGATTATTCCACTTTAACTCTTTAAGCGATATAAAGTGCTTTACAGTTTTACGACAAGCTTCTCCAAAAATCATCCCCTGGAAGCTGTTATGAGCTGATCCCCAGACAGTGGCCTGTTATAGCCCGAGCTCCACTAGGGCGAAACACCTAACTGCGAAACGTTGCGATCTTTCTATTCTTGTCTAGTGTCGCCCTATGTAACGCCAGTAGCAGGGCGACACTCAAAGCGACTCTCCCGCGAACTGAAGCAAAATGAGGCGAAATGAAGCAAAATATGCAAATGAAAACATAAGAAAAGATCGCCTCATTTCGCAGGTACCTGTGTCGCCCTAGTGGAGTCCGGGCTAATGTGGGGCTCTACACCAAGGAGATGGTGGTCACAGGGGGTAGTAATATGTCGTAAGGTGCTGACACTGTGACAGAGGTTGGATTATTGGGAAGAATGTGTGAAGTCTCCAGTCTCACCGAGGGGAGAACAATCCAAAATTACTACCTGGAATGGGCCTTTGCCTTTATTTCATGTCGAAACCTGTTAAATCTAGGTCGAGAAACCCACCTCTTCCCTCCGTTCAGAAAGACAGTTCGAGCCTCTACGATCTAGTTAAATCATGTTAAGCAAACGCTTAATTTGGCTGTAGAAATGTAAACAAACCATAAACCATGATGACATCACAGACCATGAGATACGGGGACATTGTATCCCATGGGCGGCATGCACTGATAAAATGAAGGGATCCAACAAATAGTCGTCTTATAAGAAGAGTTTAGGGTCTTTAAAGTGACGGTCATAAAATATACGAGTTAAAGGTTGTCTACCTGAGGACCTACCAAGTTACCATCCCACAAGACAACACTAGACTCATCTAACTGACAATGTTAGCCCAGGTGGTGGCCCACTCCAAATGACGAGTCTAGAGTCGTCAAATTCACAACCCTAGAATAGTTAACCCTTTATTGGCTGTAAGCTACTTTAAAGATGCTTTAATCCTTTTGTCAGCATGATGCATAAATGTAAACCTGGCGAGCCTCTTCATCAAGACTGCATTCATACATGTACCGACCCTTTGGAAATGTATTAACAGTTAGGTGAGTATACTAACCAAGGCTGAATTCATGTATTATGATCACATAGAGCATAGCACCTTAAAGCACTATGCAGCCCTTCAAGGGTTAACTTGTGCACTGTAACCTCTACTTCGATATGGTTCTGAGCCTAGGTATAATTACTGTCCATATCTCTAATTCTCAGGCTTGTAATAGCTAATTCATAGAGGCATGTAGGTTAGGGGAGTCCCTGCCATGTCCTGAACGTCTGTATAAGAGTGTTTCTACTCCTCAGTAACAGACTGTTAACACATATATGTGGGTGTCATACCAATGAGAGTTTGCTTGCAGCTATTGTACTATTGAAATAAACACAAAAGAGGTGTCTATCCCCTACACATATTTGTTTTGTCTTAATTATATCAAAACTTTGAATCTTTTACCTTTTCTAGCATCCCCAATAGATAATTCTCAAGATTCCCCAAAGCATACTTGTGTATTTCCATAATTATGATTAAGATCAACATAGAAATTATGCAATTCATTCCCTCACTTTATACATAATGCATGTTAGACTGACACCACCTACAGGGGGAATCCTGAATCAGGCCCTGGTTGACTTGTCTAGGGCTGGCATACGTCAG
Organism: Harmothoe impar; assembly: GCA_947462335.1. NCBI lineage: Eukaryota > Metazoa > Annelida > Polychaeta > Phyllodocida > Polynoidae > Harmothoe > Harmothoe impar. Next base: position 15,440,637 of record OX381706.1, read on the forward strand.
GCTTTGGGCTGGCACAGGCCAAGTAGGTGCTTTATCTGACAACTATAGTTAGAACACCCGCTACCTTGTCACATAGAATAGTCTGCGGACGACTTTATTTTTTGAGTGTGGGATATGAGAATTCTAGTAATGCTCATATCTAGCTTAAAATAAAAACAGTAGGGCATGGTCCAGTGGCAATTTTCAAGGGGGGACTTGGCCGTAGGATTGTTCATCTGGCTAGTCAGAAATTGTTAGTTAAAACCTCCTAGGTTGGTGGGATGAATTTGTTTAATATTGTAAGAAAATGCACCACCTCCACCTATCCCAGCTATACTAATAAATAGCTCATGGGTTAAACCCGAAGTGCCTGGAAGGCCTGGATCATGGCAGGTATTAGGATCAGGGTGTATTAGGGAGCAGACCACTCCAGGAACCCCCTGCATGGAGAGACCACCTCTGAGGGGGTTAATAAAGACTGTAAGAGGGATCAGCCCCTCAGAGGGGGTCACCCCACATGGTCTAGGGTATGTAGGGTAAATGAAGAAGGGGGGGGGGTAGTATATGCACCCTGTGAACCACTGCAACAGAGAAGTAGTTTATACATGTTACTTTTGAAAACATTTGTAGAGTCAATATATTTTTATCTATGGCATCTTTTGGCACATCAAGGTGAGGTCAGGGGGTGAGATTCATTTGAAAAAAAGAGATGGATTTAATTATATCTAGGCATTTGTTAATCAGGGATTACCAACCACCTTACCACAGTCATTAGGAGAAGACGTTGGCACATTTTAAATTCATTGAAATCCATGAGACGTTTTCGCACTAAGCTTGTTTTATATTTAACAGTGTGTGTAACAAGGTTACTGCGCACCAGTCCTCACCTTTAGATGGTGTGGTCTCTTATACCACTGAGATAACACACTGAAAATTTCGGGGGTTAGTCAATGCTAATATATCTTAGTCAAAACCACTAACTTATCAGCATTATTAAATCGAACTAAGATTTTGCTAAACTATGAGTAACTTTTCACTAACCAGCTACCCACAGGAACTCCACACCAGGTGACAGCACAAGCAAATCATGAGATATTTATCTATATCATAAGATTGCAAGTGCACTTGTTATCATGCTTAGAGGTAACCTTTTCTAATATTGAATATGATATGGGGTGTAACTTAATGTATGTGTGTATCTACTTAGCCAAACTTTTTTTTAAACAGATCAACCTATTCCAATGAGGTTTTCTGAATGGGACACCCTTTTTGTGTCTTTGATAAATGCATATATCAAAGACAGACTCAAGTTTCTATATGGCCACTTCTACAGGACAATAATTGTTATGTAGACAAACTGGCTTGAATGGATGGAGTTACCATTGCACAGGTATCTCATGCTGTGGTTTTTGCATATTAACCAGGGCCATGCCACTGACTGGTAATAGATGTACTAATCACTAATGAATGGCTACTGTAAATTCCTGTGTATAACCTGTGGGTTATACTAGAACCAAACCTCTAGTATAGGTTATACAATATTCTCAGGTCTAGGGGCAGGTAATACAAGGGTTTTTGAAAGTATAGTACAGTACTAAAATCACAATTTTCAAGCACTAGGTAGAGGATATAGGATTCTCTTAAAGTCGGGGTGTGGGCTATAAGTGAGATGCGGGTATACACAGGAATTTATGGTAGCCTCATAAGTTCAGGTCATCAGGGCAATGCTAACTTTTAGCTAAGGGTTAGCAGCAAAACGCTAAGATAAGATAGGAACTTTGGGCACGTAATTTTCGCTAATAATTGTACAAAAGTTAGTAAAACCTTAGTAAAACTGACTAACTTTGGACTAACATTTGAGATTCATTATTTTCAGTGCATGAGACAGGAAGTCATCCTGGTTTTATGGCGACATCTGAATAATGTGCTAGTTACATCCTAACTCTTTAAAGGCCACATAGTGCATTAATACATCCTTCCTTGGTCGTCATGATGCATGAATCTAGCCCTGGCGAGTCGCTCTCTGAGGCTGTAAAACTTTAGCAACATGTTGTTCTTTAATGGGTTAAGAGCTACATTTATATAGTGAGCGCTATAATGCTTTAACCCTTTAAGGATGGCATAATACATTAAAGCATCCTGCTGTTGGTGGACATGATGCTTGAGTGTAGCCCTGGTGAATTACTTCCCAGTGCTGCATTTAGGCATCTTTCTAATCCTACAGGATTCATACACTCCTAAAGGGTCGGAATGATGCACCAATGCACCCCTGGCGAGTTACTCGCCAGGGGTGCATTTCCGCCATGAGGCCCAGATCAGGCCCAGTACTCTCTAATAGGGTGCTTAAGTAACCCGATGCCACGAAAAAAACGGGTGTTGAAATAACCTCAAATCAGGACAGGAAGCGATGTCATGCTATGGGAGTTTTTGGAAAAAATATTATTTCTCAGCAAATAGAGATCAATACTGGAAATCATTTCATTTATTTGTGTGTCAGACATATCCCCTGCTGTACCATAAATGGGTACCATAATGGATGCTTCTGGAGGAAGAAATATGGACATTTCTGCGAGTCCCCATACCTAGTATGTACCGCGCCGTGGCTTCCTGTCCTGATTCGAGAGTTTTCGTCACCCGCACAACTAAAAGTAAACGGGTTGGCTTTCAACCCCCATAGTGTCAAGAAAATAGGGGGGTCCCAATCTAGTGTCTGAGATATCTGACTTTGAGTTTGGAGTGATCTGTAATAGGATTATATGAGGAGGGAATCCCTAGCGATTAAATTTCTTTATAGTTCTCTCAGAATATAGTTTCTAATGTTTTACAGAAACAACATAAGCAGTAATATCGAGAAGACGTTTTCTGTCTATAATTATTTGTAAACTGAGGAAGAAGCTCAATTAATTGTTACTTGTATAGTATGTAATGCTTAATAAAACCAGTAACTATATACAATAAAATAGAAATATAAGAAGTGTATTTATTGTTTGCAATAGTTTATTTACATTGAGAACAAATCATACATTCTGATCATTTACAAATGAATCATGCAATGCTTAGATTTATAACATACATGCATGATGTATGTGGATAGGCAATTATTATACATGATTCACATGTCATGACAGTGCCTTTATATAAAGAGCAAAGTAGCACATTCTGAGGTCTCCTACACATTATATATATAAATTGCATTTCCCATTTTGCACTGACTGAATCATGCTGTACTTAACACCCAAATTAATATCTCCTGTAAACGATTTTCAATATCCGAACACATAATGGCAGATATGAGAATGCATGTCTAAATGTGAATTAGGCGTACATTTACCTTTACATCTAAGTCTAAGGCTTGAATGTCATCGTGACATTGTATATAATTTACAGCCATTTCATTTCATGTTACAATTGGACAATTATGTCTCCAAACAGCAATATTACAAAATAATCTGTCATGCCGTTGAATATATAAATAATGTTAGGGAGAAGTGTTCCCCTCTGTAAAATTTCAATTTTACTTCACCTTACAAGGTAAGCCTCGTACAATTTCACTATTTTACCCTTTAAGGTCAGCATAGTGCTCATCTTCAGCAGGATGCTTGAATGCAGCACCAGTAAGTAAATCGTCCGGTTCTACAGACAAGAGGTATCCGGCAGAATCAACCTCATATCACAATAGGTTATGGGCCCAGGATATTTCCGATAGATACACCATACCAACCATATGGGTGTTATATCTGGTGATGCAACCGATTATTTGAGTTTGGGCAGATTCTATAAGCTGCACCAGGGGTTTGATTATGGCGATTTTAGTACTGTACCATAGTAGCAAAAACTCGTATATATGCCGCACCCCGACTCTAAGCCACACCGCCAATCTGACTTGTGTACTAGCAGCGGCTTTATATGCGCGGTTTTACAGTATGCATAATGAAACCATAGCCCATCAACGATTGAGAAGTTGTTGCATATTTCCTACACTTCTATCTCTATAATGGATAATCTATGTATACATCATGGCAGTGAGCAGAGCTGGGAACTTATACAATTATGATTTAACCCAAACTGGCACTTTTACCTCTCACCACGTGAATAAAATACGTTATAAACTAAAAAAACTTTTTGGAAGCCCTCTTCCCCTTTAAACCTTTTCGTTCCCCATATAATTCAGGGAAATTTTTCCCTGATTTCAAGTGCTTTTGTTTTTGTTTCAAAGACCACAGACTCTCATTCCTATTACTCTCAGATATACAAAATATGTGAAGCCACTTAACAATTTGTGAACCAATATACTGCATCAATGAGTCTATCAGTCTAGTTTAAAGGACACCCTGTGTTTCCTCCCTGTCCGTCTAGTGAGCTGGAACAGGTCCTCGTCCACTCTATCCTCCTCCTCCCTGCTCCTGGCCTCATCCAACAGTCCCATGGCCTTCTCAAACAGCCTGGAGGCTTGTAACTGCCTGTCCACTCCCACTCCCCCCTCCCCAGCCAACAGTTCCTCCAGGGTGGCTTCCACCAGTCCCATCTGCCTGCCCATATCAGTGTCTAATGATGCTGTGCTGCAGGTGGTCGCCTGTAGTTTCTCCTCATAGCCCTGCAGCATGGCCAGCTGGGCAGCAGGGGACAGTGTAGAGCAGAAGCGGGGTGCTTTAGGCAGTTGTCCCAGCTCCTCAGGAGTTAGGGTGTCCTTGTGGGGGTTGGTGAGGGGTGAGGTGGGGTTCTGGGCACTGAGCACTGTCTCTATGGCGTTTACAGCCTCCATGCTGGACCCACAGTCCCGCCGCCTCAGAGTACCCTCCTTCTCCAGGTGAGCTAAGTAGAGTTTCCTGAAGAGCACCAGTCCCACTACAGAGGGCAGCGGGGGCAGCGACTGCCGACGGCTGCTGCCCTTTGGGGAACCCCTCTGGGATTCCCTCCCTAGGGATTCCCTCCTCACGGATTCTCTCCCTAGAGACTCCCTCCTTAAGGATTCCCTCCTCTGAGTAGTTCTAGCTGATGATGGCCTGCCATTGTCCCCTGCAGGGATACCCCTGACTGCTGGGCCACTACGCACAGGAGGAGAAGCCACTGATGACCTTCTGAGTGACCTTGGTGTGACCTTGATATTGGCTGATGAGGTCAAGGCCACACTACTTGACCTTCCTCTGGTTGCCCCGTCGGCCTTCACCTTCCTCCTGTTGTTAATACCAGGTTTGCTCCCCTGGAGGAGGAGGCTGTCCTCGTCTGAGCAGCTCGAGTCGGTGCTGGAGGAGTCGGCTGTGATGACGTCACGTGCCCCTTCAGCCCACACCTGGAGGATGGCCGTCCTCAGTCTGCTGCCTGTCACACTGGGTGACGTCATGTCTCCTCTGGGTGACGTCATGTCTCCTCTGGGTGACGTCATGCCTCCTCTGGGTGACGTCATGTCTCCTCTGGGTGAGGAGGAGGATGAGGATGGAGGGGAGGAGGAGATGGAGGACTGACGTTGTCTGTGCCCTTTATGAAGGTTACTGGAGGGGATGTGCTGCCTTCTTGTGCTGCCAATAATGCTGTCCTGTTGCTGAAGCCCAGTCATGGTGAAGAGTGTCTGATTGGCTGTGGGTAGTGGTTGTACCTGCTCTGCCTTTATAGAGTGAAGTGTTGTTCAAGGAGATGTGGACAGGTATTATGCAGGCTATGTGTCTGCCTATAGCCAAGACTCTCCCAAACCTGGCAAGAGGGTTCAGCAATGTCTTTAGAGCAATGTCCTTGCTGCTATAGCTCCAGAAGGTATCCTATTTGGTGCCCATGTATGGCTCTATATATGGTAAAGCACCAAAGCTGCAGGTGTCTTCAAGCTCCCTGCTACAATGAATATGGCCAATGTAAATCCCTTTTTTAGATTGTGTAGTGGATCTTGAGATGTAAACACCTCAACATGTGAGAAAGTCTAAGTATGTTTCTCCAACTCACTAAAGGATCCTGCTATACTATAAGGCCTGAATACCTTGTAGGTATGTGTGTTGTGTGAGGGTTGGGTAGAGACTGGAGTGTTGATGTGAGATGTTTGAGGTTATAACCTCCCCCTGTCCACACATGGGGTCCCCCCTGGTGCCCCCCGCGTCGTCCTGATCCAGGCTAATTGGCGCCCAGCCCGCCCTGTGGGGGCCAGGAGCAGCTAGGATCTACCCCCTGGAGGTGTTGGAGATGTAAAATGGGACGAACTGAAAAAGGTGCCTGTAATCTTAAGAGGCATATATCTCCCACATACTTAGGCATATCTCTCATATATTTTAAACAATTTGGATATCTCGCATAGTTGCAAAGTACATGGATATCTCACATAGTCTCAAACATAAATCAGTTTGTTATAGTTGTATTGTCAATTTAACAAAGGGAAAAATGAAAGAAAGGAGGGGGGGGGACTCATTAATAACATTACCAACAATAACATTGAAACATAGATGAAATGCATCTATCATATGTTTAGGCCACTCAAAAAAAGTTTCTCATCACCAAGCAGTGAAAAATGTGATGAAGGCGTTTTTTATCTTTTTTTTAAAAACTTTTTACCTGGGGCTTAAATACATAGGGAGATTTGGACTTTTTCGCAATCGATTTTCATGTTTAGGTAATTCAGAGTTCATTGATCAGCAAAAGTTGTTATAATGCAAGTTATTCCTATCTGACTGCATTACTGACAGCATACGCTTCAATATTTAACCTATTTTACCATATTTCTCATCAGAAATTTAAAAAGAAAAAAGAACAAATTTTCCCCAAATCATGATTTTTATGATGCACGTGGTGATGAAAAACAACTCTTTTTTTTGGTGGCCTTATTTAGGTTACAGAGATTTGCTTTTTAAGACAACGGGAGATATGCTATTAATTTTGTCAAGGCACTTTTTTCAGTTCATCCTGGCGTGTGTAGGAGACCACCCTGTAGTGTGACGTCACTGCAGTCCCAGGGGGTATGGGACCCCCAGCAAGGGGATTTGGACTTCGCAATACCTGGGATCCAGGGAGGAGGAGGAAGGGGCATGCATATAAAAACTATGCATAAAACCCCTCCCCCAGCCGCCTGGGCCTAGACTATATGATTGGCTTGGTTGCCATGTTGGTCAAGGTCAACATCACGGACGGCAAGGCCTGATGAATAAGAAGGAGTGGACAACAATATACCACTAAAGGTACCTAAAGTGCAGATTTAAATTCCTGCCATATCCCCGCTCCCCTCTCTACACTAACTTGTTCATCCCAAATTTTCCGAATGAAAAATCATCCCTTTAGCTTCTTTTCTTAAACCTTACTTTACATGTCATCTATTGTCTTTACTAATACTTTGATCTCTGCTTCTGAACACTTTAAGGACAGATGTCGTTAAAAGGTGATATTTGTCGTCATGATGCACCAATGCAGCCCCGACAAGTAACTCACTGGGGCTGCATTGGTGCATCATGCCGACCCTTTGGACATGTCTCAACCGCATAGGTTTGGCATGGTGTTTGAATCGCAGCACTGGTGAGTTACTCGCCAGTGCTGCATTCATGCATGCCATCATGACGACCAAGGGCATAATGTATTAAGGTACCATATCATGCCGTCCTCAAAGGGCTAATTGAATCAACAGTATGGAGCTATGCCGTCCTTAAAGGGTTAATCAATCTACTATTTTAGATTCTACAACTGATCTCTTCAGAAAAACAGCACGCAGTAGGGGACATATGTAGGCGGTGATCAGCTTCATCGGCAGGGGGTCCTGCTGCAGGGGGTCCTACCCAGGGGGACCTCCAGGGGGGTCAGGCATGCCCGACTCAGTATGTTAATACGGGGTTAATACCCCCAGGATGCACTGATTTACCTACATATCTACCCCCTCCAGGGTCCCACGCCTAACCACCAGGAGGACCTAGGCCAAAGGAAAAAGAATTATCGGGTGCTTTAGATGATTCAAGCCTACCTATAATACCAACCTTTAAATTATAATGGAAAAATAGTTCAAGCGTGTTAATACCTATGGGAAATTCCTGCCATATTAAAAAAGAAAATTGAATTAAATATAATAAATCCCAGATACGTTATATATTTTGCTTTAATCCGATCGACCTACATATACTACCAGTGACTTCCTTCCTGTGTTACATGAAGCATGTTAGAGGAGAGGCACGGAATAATCCATGTTAAACCTAAGCCAACCAGGTGAACACCAAGTCTGCAGGGGGTGCACTGGATCACGGGATTATGTTCTAGGCACCGCGCTAATCCATTGGGATCAACCAGGATTGATTTCCTGTTGACGTGTAACGTTTTACATGCCTTTGACTTTTAAACTGGCAATAACACATATTTGCTATTAGAGGCGTCTTGGTCAAAGAAAAGCAGTTTCTAGAACTACCGGAAATAAAAGCCGGATCGCTCGCCTCAGAGTTGAGATCGCTAACCGTTATGCCATACAAATAGAAAAAACAGCGTCAAAAGGAACTCCAGGTTGCCTCCAGAATGACTCCCCTGTTTAGAGGAGTCCAGATCGCCTAAGGGAGCCTAGGTGACTCTCTGGTTGACCCAAGGGAGTCACCTGGGGGAGTCATATGACCCAGAGAGCTATACGACTCCCCCAAGTGACTCCCTTAGGTCAGCCAGAGAGTCACCTAGGCTCCCTGGACTCCTCTAGAGAGGGGAGTCATTCTCCCTTTCGACGCTGATTTTTCTCTCTGTGTAGTCCCATGCCTGTCCACAAACTGCTCCCTACGTTACTGGTTCGATTCAGGAGGCGAGTAGTGACTATTGATAATGGTCCGCCCCTGAGGGCCTACCACCACTAATTTATCAAATTCTGGTTACCTCTCAGATATATATAGACAAATGCCAACGCCCATTGATACTGTCTCTGTTGTATTTCACGAGTGGGGGCTGGGGCCATATCCATGAAGCCACAGGCTGAGTGGGATATGCCTCAGCCCCCACGAGTGAAATACATCAGAGACAGTATAAATGTAGTTGGCATTTGTGTTTATTTTTTATTTGAAGCCATTTAATGAAAAAAAAGAAATCTTTTCCCAGCCCATTGAATACGGCCACATTGTATTCAATGGGGGGCATTGAATACGGCCCTTCAGTGCTAAAGCATAGGGAATCTTGTATTTCAAAAAAATAATTAGAGATTCTACTACACATCTAGAAAGCCTTGGACCTCTTCAATATGTAAATCTTTATGTAGGTCAATTCATTGCTGCCCTGTTGATCATCAATAAAAGTCAATTTGCATTTATAACAAGGAATTGCTGCGTTGTCATTGATAATCCCAAACACACCTCCAAATGCCTAATGCGTTTCAAAATACAGACCTGCAAAAATATTAAATCCAGTATCTTCTCAAACAAGTGAGGGCTAGCAAAGAGATCACTTGTGATCTCTTTGTTACCCTCACTTGTATATTACTTACAGCAATGCCCCACTTTGATATACTACTTACATTAATGCCCCACTTTGATATACTACTTACAGCAAAGCCCCACTTTGATATATTACTTACATCAATACCCCACTTTGATATACCACTTACAGCAAAGTCCCACTTTGATATACTACTTACAGCAAAGTCCCACTTTGATATACTACTTACAGCAAAGTCCCACTTTGATATACTACTTACATTAATGCCCCACTTTGATATACTACTTACAGCAAAGTCCTACTTTGATATACTACTTACATTAATGCCCCACGTTGATATACTACTTACAGCGATGTCCTACTTTGATATACTACTTACAGTAAAGCCCCACTTTGATATACTACTTACCGCAAAGTCCCACTTTGATATGCTACTAACAGAATGTACCACTTTGATATGCTACTTAAGGCAGTGTCGCAGTGTGATATACTTCGAATTGCAATGTCCCATTTTCCTATTTACGGCAATATCCAACTTTGATATACTACTTACAACAAAGTGCCACTTTTATATACTACTTACATCAATGCCCCACTTTGATATGCTACTTACAGCGATGTCCCATTGCGATATACCACTTAAGGCAGTGTCGCAGTGTGATATACTTCCAGCGATGTGCCAGTTTGATATACCGTATTCGACGTAATAAGCGCCCTGGGTGCTTATTAAATTATTTTTATGGCGTTTTTAGTACTTAAGAGTTTAATTGTCTCCAAAATCGTGAAATTACATCCATTGTTCTAGTCTAAAAATGCCCCAAAAAGGGGGGGGGGGCGCTTATTAGGGGGAGGGCGCTTATTACGTCGAATATGGTACTTCGAATTGCCATGTCCCACTTTCATATACTACTTAGACCTAGACATTTCCCATTTTGATATACTACGTAGGGGCCTTCCATAAATCAAACACCCCAGTATTGAACACCCACCTACACCCTTGTCAGGCTTTTCCCCATACCTTCATTATTGTGTGTCACACTCTGACCAAGACCCCCGTCCTCACCCCCTGCGGCGTGACATAGTTTAGGGACAGCCTTACGGCGATGTTCCACTTATATTACTTACAGAAATACCCCACTTTGATTTATTAGACTACTTTAATAACAGAATGAAAATTCGATTTTGAAATAGTTTTTTTTATTACCGTCTCTTCATCCCTTATTTATACAGTGTAATCACAAATGAGTATGTCCGCCATCTTGCATCTTTTTAATACATGTTAGGAGAATCCTATGGCACCACTCACATTTCAAACTACAAGACTACCAAGGTGAGTTAAATAGACCACGCTTCATTGACGATTCTCTCGTATGTATATATATACACCCAGAAAAAACTAGAATAGAGGCTTTATTTAAGTATTAATGGTACAATTATCCTTTAAGGACGGCATGATGCTTAATTACACTATGCTCTTTTGTCGTCATGATGCATGAATACATCCCTCGTGAGTAACTCGCCAGCGCTAAATGCATTGGTGTATCATGACGACAAATGAACATATAACATGATGTCATTCCCAAAGGGTTTAGATTGTATTGTGCCATGATGTGGGTACACACATGCTATATATAAATCATCCCTATTTCAACCTCTCTTGGAACGTGAAATGATTTTGGTCGCTTACTTAGTATTCTCCCCAGCGCCTACATTTAACCCTCTGAGAACGGCATAATACATTATGCCCTTTGTCGTCATGATGCATACATAAGTTCTGGCGAGTAACTCACCAGTGCTGCATGCATGCATCATGTCGAACCTATGGGGTTGATCCACTCCCCAAGGGTTGACAATGCACCAATGTAGCACCCGCAAGTTACTCGCCAGGGCTGCATTGGTGCATCATGACGACAAATGTATTTTAGCAACATGCCGTCCTCAAAGGGTTAATGAAAAATAATGACGCACAGTCTTCTACAGAAAGACATTACGTAGTGTGGCATGACACTCACTTCATTTTAAGGTTTCAAATAAGGACATTAAGGAATATGATACACCCTTCAAAGTCACAGACAATGTACAGTATGTAATTTGTTAGATATTCTCTTAAAAGTCTTAAATAATGTTATCTGATATACCATTTTAAGCGTGAAGACCTTGGTATGCTAAAGCACCCTAGGGTGATAACTCCTTTACAAGTGTCGTGCAGTATTGGTAAGACATCATCAACATTTATATAGCACTTCTTTTTTTTAATCTGGAAAGTTATTGAAGTGTTAAGATCATGTACAGGATGAGTGCACAGCAAGGTCTTAAAGTACATCGGAAGGCGGCAATATATTTGAAGGAATTCATACATGGTTTAATACTATGTGTTACATTGTGTCTGGGGAAACTGTGGGTTGTTGGTCCATTGAAGGGATGCCTGTATGCATTTAGAGATCCCCAAAATCAAGAAGACAAACTTTGGGATTGTTTGGGTATACAATACTGTTGGTATCTAAGGGACTTTTGGCTCTCGGTGAATTATAAATTTACATTTACCGTTTTCATTTACATTTTTCAACATGATTAGCGTTAGCACATACTCCAATAAGTGCACATCTCCATTTTAGCTGAAAAATGACCTGGAGTCTGTAATGTTTTGGGGAAAATTAAACCCTTATCTACTAAAAACGTGTTTGTAATATGCGTGCGCTAATTACTTTGAATATGATGTGTCGCGACATATATGTTTCACGGATAATAAGGAGTTCTTAACACTATAAACCCTAGAGGGTGGAGAATGAATTCAATGGGGGTAAATCCAATCAATAAAGCATGCCACTTTAATACATTGCATTATTGTATACATCTAATTGTATTGGGAACTTTATATGACAGGATCCTACTAAACTGACAAAAAGAAATGCTCAACCTACTAAAAACCGAAACCACCTACAATTTCAAAACCCAGGATCCATGTGAAGACTTTAAATTAACCCTTTAAGCCCAGGATAGTTCTTTAAAGCACTATGCCTGTTCGTTGGCATAATGACACCCTTGCCTTAATTTTAAGCGGCACATTTCAATAATATCCTTATGGCAATTTCCCGCGGACTACCCATGGGTTGTACGTGACCCAACTCAGCTTTTAATTGATATCAGACATGTCTCTATAGGATGCAGATTGTACGTTTTTTTTAAACATATGTTGACTACTAAATACCCCAAAATTAGGACCCCGGACCGGGTGATTTTCCTGAGTTGGGGGTGCGGGTTACGCGCGGGAATTTACGGTAGTAGATTTTTCTGACGATTATAATAACTCAACCGTTGTATGATGTTTACACTTGGAATGAGAGCTTAGAGCTACCACAGACCGTAATAACAAAATAGTGGATACTTATCACCCTTAGTAATGGTCAGTCCTATATGGGGGACGTCCCGCTGTTTACATCAGAATTAATATTTCTCACACCACATCTATAATAACTATAGGAATGATTACAAAAGAAATTCTCATTTTTCAAAGCTTATTATTGTACAGTGAATAAGTCTGATCCATTGATTCATATATTCTTATATCGTTAATCCTATTTCAATATCAAATGCAGTAGAAACCTACCAAACCAAAACACCATTTGGATTATGCTACAGCGCTAATCAATGATTAATAATCATACTATTTGATACCTTCACTCATCATATTTATAATGACTTAAATGCACATATTTTACTTTGGTCGACGGAATGCTCATGGACTTGAACGAAGTTCGCAATCTTTTCTTCTTTATAAGAAAAAAGAATTAACAACATTTGTCTTTTAGCAATTAATAATAATATCACTTAACTCTTCAGTGAAGAAATAAAGCACGCTGTATTTAAAGCTGATGCGCGGACACTTATATACCCACATATATACAGAGTATACACACAAGTCATTTATGCTGAATCACGCTTATAATGTGGCGGCCATATTGGGTGCCATGTTAGGGCTCAATGTCGTAAATCAAATGCAAAAAGAGAAGGTTTGTTTCAGGTCACCCGACCGACCCTATCAAAACAGGGCCGACCCTACATTCTTTTATGCAATTTTTCATATTTTTACATTTTCTTGGGGTCAATTCTAGGTTTTCAAAAATTTTGGATTTTTTCCCCGGATTTTTACACTTTTTTGGTATCATAGAGGGGCCGTAGAAAAAAATAATCCGACCTACCGACCCTAGATTTTCATCCCATGTTAACTGAAACAAACCTTGTTTTTTATTTGGCCTTAGTCCCAGGCTTTGCAAATAACCACCAGTTTGTGGCTGGTAACCCTTGGTATTGTTTAACCCTTTTAAAGCAGCATAGTGCCTCATGTTCACTTTTCGGCATGATGCGTCAATCAATACAGTGCTGGTGAGTAACTCGAGTAACACGCCGGTGCCGTATTCTACATAATGCATAAATGCAGCACTCGCGCTTTACTCGCCGTGATGACAAAGACACAGTGCATTAAAGCACTTGACTGTCTTTAAAGGTTTACAAGATCTGTTGATGGCAATTTCAAAAATGCACTTCACTTCAAAATGTGTTTAATTGAAAGATCATTTCAGTGGGCCTCAGTGCAAATAAACCAACGACATTGTCGTGATATGGTGGCCACACAACAGCGCCATCTATAGTGAAAGTGAGAGGTTACATGGATGTATGGTATCAGACATACAAAACGAGGAAGAAAAAGCACCTCAATGTGCTAATTTCTCAAAAATAACAGGAAAAGAAATTCACCAAACTTTACCGACGGTGTCAATTCTCCCACAATTAGTTAGCAGTGGACCTTTATATAAAGAACTTTGAAGCGACAAAATAATATATGTTTGTTAATATACCACAAACACTGTAGTGCTATATATATTTATATACATGGTATTCTCCGAGTCTGGCAAGACCTTCCGGTGATGTTTGCGTCAGATGTCCGCCATTTTGTTGGGGGACAGAAAACATTGCTGAGTCACGACGTAGGACAGAAATGTCACTTATCATGCAATATGCAATCTAGATGAGCATATATACTTTCCTTTATTTAGGCATAATCGCCGATTTTTAGGAGCTCGTCGCACCGAAAGCAATATTTTACATCCCCCCAACAAAATGGCCGCCGATCAAGCACACAGCGCCCCCTACAGCCTTGGGCGACTCAGAGAATAGTTTCTATAAACTACAAGGCTGCAAAACAAAATTTAAAACTTTGTATGTAGCATCTGTGGAATTGGTGATTGTTTCAGTAGTGTCAAGCATGGGTAATGTCCTAATCGCGAGGAGGAGCTTTGGCTATTTGGCGTACGTTAGCGCTGCTTGGCGTAGCACCCCCATGATGATGTCGTGGTAGGCTCGGTGAGGGTCCATGAGATCGAGGCAGATGTCGTAATGCGGACACCCGGGCACGTGGTACTCCACGACTTGGGATCCCATGTCGGCTACGGCCGCAGCAAACCGCTCTGTGGAGGCTACCGGGACGACGTAGTCTGTGTCTCCGTGTACCAGCAGCACTGGGGGAAATCTGGGGGGAACAGTGTATCAGGGATGTCATTGATATCCAATTCATTTTGATTACTGTAAAACCTTCCGTATAGGCTGTGGCTAGTACGCCAAGTCAGATCGCCAGTGCGGCTCATAGGATCAGGAGAGTCAGAGTGCTGCTTAGACGTGAGCTTTAGATGTATGCTACAGTACTAAGTTAACAATTTTTAGATCTTCTCTGAGGCTTATATGATTTGTCAAATTTAGGGGTTCGGCTAATACGCAAGTTTGGCTTATACACAAGGTTTCACCATATTACTATTTTGGTATTGAGTTCTCTATTGTGTTGATTTGATTTGAATTTCTTTTATTTATCCTGGCAGGAATGTATGGCCTGGAAGACCGTGTTATACAGACACCATGGAGACATGTTGATTTATTTTGACACCACAACAGTTGATATCTGCTTGAAATAAGCGTATCAGCATCTATTTATTGCCCTCCTCACACTGGAATATTAAGATGGGGATTTAGTAACACTTTCTGCAGAATCTAAAGACTACTTGAATATTATAGGTCTACAGAGTATACCATTTTCACATTGAATAATGAGGTAGATCTACATTGAATATTCAGCAGAAAGATACAGAGACGTTTTGGTGTGACATGATGGCAAAACTCTTACCTTGTTCTATGTGGCAGGGTTGCTAATATTTGGGTTGGTGAGAATCGGTGAAAGTGTTCCGGGCCGTACATAGCCTTGCCCATACTGGAGACATCTTCCACGCCTCGCATCGACTCGTGCTCGAAGTGGTCTACTATGTCATATACACCAGCCAAGCCTGCAAATCAATTATCAACACATCTTTAAAAAAGCCATGTAAATTATTTAGACAGAGTTGCGATGAGCTGTAATTCATTTCTGCTGATTCCCTGTTTATTTATAAATGTGCAGATCTGAAATCTTGGCTCCAGTAAAAAGCTTTGAACATCTCCTGAGGCTGTAAAACCTAAATATGAAACTGATCAGGTCATTGCAACTACCCTGTGATTATTAATAACCGACAAATATGTACTTTGCATACTAATATCACAGAATTCACTTTTGAAAAATACTAGTATAATTTCAAAAATGTTATACCACCGACTATTAAATCATTGTACATGTTTTGAGAACACTTGTAGTTTGCTCCTATTTTTGTTCATATTGATGTTAAGCCTTTACAGCTGGCATGATACCGGTACCTTAAGGCGAGTGCAATGCAAATCATTCACTGGCGGTGTGTCGGTGTGAAGGCATTTTTTGGGGGGTTTACTACCAAAGTAAGGTGTGTTCAATTTTTATTGAATTATGAGAAAAGATTAGGTAAAAAAACTAAAAAAAACTGAAAAAAAACAACCGACCAATCCTTTTTTTTTGGCCATGTTAGCTGAGGTCAGACCCAAAAAAGGGTTGGTCAATGGATTTCCTGCACCTTATTTTTGGAAATAGAATTTTTTTTTTGATTAATTTCTTTATTTTCTTTACTTCTTTCTTCTATTGATTCGCCCAGATCAACCAATTCATTTTTTTGTCATGGATTTTCAAAGAACGTTTTTTCTGTGGCTGGGTAAAAAACACCAAAAGAAAGAAGAATTTCGCTTGCTCGCACCATTTTTTGAAAAATGTAATCCATTGACTTAACTTTTTTTTGGTGTGGCCTGAACTGAACTTTCTTTTCACCCCTCACTTTAACTCACCTATAAGGCACCTGATGGAGTGTAGGAGGTCGCGCACCGAGCGCTGGGACCGCGTCATGGCGTCGTCGTCCTCAATCACCAGCTCCATCGGAGACTTGGGTCTAGGTGGCGGTGCCGGCACGTCCGGTTGTTCTGTGACCGGCACCACTGGGGGCACGGCCGGTTCTTTAACCGTTGTCTCTGACACTGAGGGCTCTAGTCGGGTAGCCTCAGTGTCTACTACTGGGGGCTGTGGTTGCTCTGTCTGTGAGTCAGCCCCTACTGTGGCTGCTTCTACCACTGGCACCTCCTCTGGTTCAAGCTCCTTCTCCGTGTCCTCAGAGTCTTTAGATCCTTGACTTGCGTCTCCAGAGACGTTAAATTCCTCTGGTGGGTCAGACGTGGCCTCGCTGCGAGTGCCGCTTCCCGTCTGACTGTCTCCATTGTTACCGTTACCCGATTTAACGAGGAAGAAGGAGTCGGACCCTCCACTGGCGCTCAGTCTCCGGTCCTTATCACCCTCACTTACAAAGAAGAATGAGCCGGTAGTGCTGGCACTCTCGGGCCCAATACCGGGCAGTCTGGGCGGGGTCACGGGCAGTCCAATATCTCCCGGCTCACTACCGCTGTGACTACTCCCGTCAAAGTGGCGGTCTTCAAAGCGAATCGACTCAACCACACTGCTGCCCGGTTGAGGCGCCCTGAAGGACAGCGAGAGTGGCGTACTGCCACCTGGTGTGCCAAACTGGAAGGACTCGGTGAGGGTGCTGGGGGGCGGGGTGACGTCACCGTCGGGACGGATGATGGCCTGGGGGTTGTGCATGAGGCGCTTTAAGGTCAGCTCTATGGTGGCCATGACGGCCAGGTGCCCCCCCGCCGAGTGGCCCACGATCATGATGCACTCCTGGGGGGAACGAGGGAACATATATTAGACGAAGTAAGAGCAAGTATGTAACAAGGAAATAGACAGAGGTCCATGATTATCTGTCTGAACGACAGGTTTCTTCACGAGTGGTGCATTGGTTCGTATCACACGAGGCAGAGCCAAGTGTGATGCGATCCAATGCACCACAAGTGGAGAAACCAGGAGTTCAGACTGATTGGAGTGGATCTCTGTATTTATTTTATGTAATTCTTGATTAATTTGATTAAAATATACATTTAAAGATCGGTTTTATGGCGACCATCGTGGAGGTCATTTTAGTACTTAAGCATAGTAGCTTTGTTTCTCCACATGAAATAAATAATTATGACTTAAAGTTAAACAGACATGGGACTTGGTTTTGAAGAAAATTCCAAAACCCCTTCTCTGGATTATATTCTCGAGGAATTCTATGGGTTGGATCCGCACAAGAACCATCCCCTCTATCAATGTTTCTCAGTGATCTGTACAAATCACAGGGGTGACACTTTAAGCCTTGAAAATTCCATATTTTCGAGAAAAAAACAACCATGCCTGCTTAGAAGAAAAAGCAACAACAACAAATTCTACGCAACCTATGCGTAGTGGCCTCTTTGCTATGTCATTGTTGCAGTAGGATGATATTGCACCATCTAATCTATAGTTTCAAGTGCAGATAGATAACAGAGACAATCATGATATTGATTGGTATTGATTGACTTCTGAATCATTTGAGATGGCTGGGAAGTCCAGTTGGAAAACATTGGTAATTTGATAACTATTACAATCTACTGAATGGAAAAGCTTCAATGCTTAGCATGAGGGTACCTTTCTTTTTTACCATTATGGGTGGAATTAAAATGCTGAACGAAGGAATTGCTAAAACAGGAGGCGCTATACCAACCTTGTCGCCGCCATATCTGTCGATGTTGGAGTGGACCCAGGAGAGGCAGTCTACGATGTCCTGCACCATGTCGTCTACGTAACCCTGCCGGAACAAGAAAACTGTCAAGTGGTAGACAAGCATTTAAAAACAAAGTTATTTATCGCTTATAACACGTACAATACAAGTATGCCATGGTCAACCCGACAATTTCCGATGGGGGGGGGGGGGGTTTCCTTTGAATAATACAGCTATGTGAGCATTACATTAAAATGTATCAAATTATATCTCTCCTCTAGAGTAAGCCGTGTTTAGCTGCTATCATTAAGGCTAACCAGTGTCAAGTTGTTACAACGAATAATTTATATTTACACCATTTAACGGTTTCTTGATGACAAACATTATTACATCTACGTCTAAACAATCATCAGAATTTGAATGCAGATTGGAAAGAAACCAACTACCGTATGGTTACTAAAACTCAATGAGGAAGAAATTGACTTAAAGAGGAGATTATTAGAGAAGAACACAGGTTATTATTCATAGAATTTGCAAGTGTTTTATTTTAGCGGTAATCTATTTCTCAATGGCCTATACATGTAGTGAAACGTACCCGTGGGGATATGGAGTTTTTACAGTAAATTCCCGCATACTACCCGCGGGTTGTAATCTGACCAAACTCAGCTTTCATTTCATACCAAACATGCCTATATAGGGTTATATTCACTATAGATGCTAAAATGTAAATATTCAGATCCAGAAACAGGTTATAGGATTCTCCTGAGTTGGGGAACCCAGGTGTGCAGGTTACATGTGAGATGCGTCTGGTACACGAGAATTAATGACACAGTTGTTTCACTTACCCGTGGGAATATGGAGTAGTTGGGGATGCACACGATAGCGTTGAGGTTGTCGGCTATCTGGGCCCCCAGGAGGCCGTACATACTCTTGTCGCCCGAGCCCCAGGCACCCCCGTACACAAACACCACTACCGGCTGGGGCAGCGTCTTCTTCATGGTGGCCGCGTTCTGCTGGGGGAAGTACAGGTCCAGCTTGTTCTCATGCGACCCGAAAGGGATGTCCTGAAATCAGTTTATTATTCAATGTTATCACTATTTTAAATTTTATTTTTAATATATATTTCATTTATTCTTTTATTTTTACTTTTTTTTTCGAATTTCTATTCAATATCATGAGTGGTTTAGAAATGAGTCTCCAGAAAATAACTTTAGGTGCCCGATCAGATTCCAGCACCATGATTACTACTTTTTTATCTCAAATATTTTCATGGATGAAGACACATGAAATAAATACTAAAAGTCACTCAAGCATTGTGTGCCCCCATTTTGAACGATTGTCATTGAAACTTCTTTTTCTTTATTGCATTCAGGAGGCGCATAATGCTTTAATATTAAAGCACTATTGTCGTCATGATGCATTTATGCAGCAGTGAAGACCCTACGGGGTTGATACACTCCCAAAGGGAACATATCTCTAGGGCTACATACATGGCGACAAAGGGTAGTTGACCCTTCGTCGTCATGATGCATGACTGCAGCCCTGTGTAGTAACTCGCCAGTGCTATATTCAAGCATCATGCCTGCCCTATGCCAGCTATGGGGTTGAGACACTCCTGAAGGGTCGGCTTGATCTACCAATGCAGCATCGACGAGTTACTCGTGTGGGCTGCATTGGTGTATCATAACAACAAATGTCATCTTTTAGCGACATGCCATCCTGAAAGCATTAAAGCGCTATAGGTATCTTGCAGGGTTATTTACCACTCACCTTGAGGAGGCGCATGACCATGGCCTCGCGGTAGAACTTCTTCCAGTTGAAGTAAAGCCGCACAAACCTCAGGTAGTCGAGCTTCTGCAGCACGGTGTAGTTGAGGGCGAGCACCTTGCGGGGGGACAGGGCCCGCTTGTACTTGTTGGGGCCGGTCGGCCACCCGTACAGCGTGTTGGCCATCACGGCCACCATGTAGGGCACCGTCACCACCGCCGCCGCCGCCAGCACCACCACCTTACTCACCTCCTTCAGTACCATGTCGCACCGCTACTCCGCCTCACCTACCGGCAAATAACACACAACTAGAAATTGTAAACTCTAAAGGTGAAAACAAACAGGACGCGTTTTCTACGCACGGACGGTAGTTGCTATGACGACGGCCGCGTAGAGCGTAAGAAATGCCCTTTGAGGCGTTGTCTACGCGGCTATGCCCGGACGTTTACGCGCCCTGTATGTTTCCGCCTTAAGTTGTCGCATATAAGCCTAACTTGCGTATGTGCCGCACCTCTAATTTTTTTACAAATCATATAAGCCGCAGTGGGAGTCTGAAAACTGCTAATTTGGTAGTGTACCGTAGTATACAAATAAAAACTCTTGCATAAGCCGCAACATATATATACCGTAAATTCCCGCGTACTACCCACAGGTTGTACGCGAACCAAACTAAGCTTTCATTTGATACCAAACATGCCTATATAGGGTGCGGGTTATACAAGGGTTTTTATCATTATAGAACAGTACTAAAATAGACATTTTCAGATCCAGAAATGGGATATATGATTTCCCTGAGTTAGGGGTGCGGGTTATACGCGAGATGCGGGTTATACGCGGGAATTTACGGTAGGTATGTGTGGTGTCCTGTGCGAGAGATAACACACAACTCTTACACCTGATACCTAATTCAACCCTTTAAGGTCGGCATGATACATGAATGCAGTCGTGGTGAGTTACTCGTCAGTGTTGCATTCAAGCATCATGCTGACCCTTTGGGGTTGAGACACTCCCAAAGGGTTGGCATGAATGCAGCACCGGCGAGATATGTCATGCCGACAAATGTCATCTTTTAGCAGTAGTTACTTTAGTGCATCATGGCGACAAATGTTATCATTTAGCGACATGCCATCCTTAAAAGATTAAGGGAGTGAATTTATTGATTTGTTGATTTGTTTTACGTCCAAGTGTACTATGACGCCTGGGAGTTACTCGTTCATCGGACCTTTGCCCTTTCTTTTCTCATCTAGGTTGCATGTCTGAGTGCAAGTGCGCATGTTTATGAGTCTACTTGTAGCAGCGGGACATGGCTTTATTGTGCTGCCTCACACAGATGCTGTGCCGCAGACTGTTGAAATATCACCTGGCCAGTCCATTATCCTGACACTGGCGGCCCAGTTGCAGTCCCATAAAGAAAGTGAACAACAGGGTACGGGGAGGCGCTGTAAAACCTCACATATTTTTTGTAGCAGATTGGTATGCAAGTCAAATTGACAGTGCAGCTTAAAGATCAGGACAAAGTCAGAGTGTGGTTTGTATGTGAGGTTTTAGATGTATACTATACTAGTCTACAATACCGTAAATTCCCGCGTACTACCCGCATCTCACGTATAACCCGCACCCCCAACTCAGGGGAATCCTATAACCCGTTTTTGAATTTGAAAATTTCAATTTTAGTACTGTTCTATAATAATAAAAACCCTCGAGTCGTATAACCCGCAGCCTATATAGGCATGTTTGGTATCAAATGAAAGCCGAGTCTGGTTCGCGTACAACCCGCGCGTAGTACACGGGAATTTACGGTACTATAGTTGCCATAATAAGACTCCCTGTGAGGCTTATCAGATATTCCCAAAGTCTAGGTGCGGCTAATACACGTGTTAGGTTCGGATCTATATCTATGCAAGGTTTCATGGTATCTTGATGTAGGCCTATTGATGACAGCATTGAGCAGGTGACTGATTTTTTTTAAAGCTTTTGTTGAAAAATCTCCTTCTCTGGGGTCATTCAAGTGAATTTCAATTTGATTGGATATTCCTCCCAACTGACTCCAGAGACTAAACCCCCCCCCCCTCCCCACGGCATATTAAGTCTCTTATTAGTGAATCGCTTTTAGCTTTGGTAATAAAAAGAGTGCTGGAGAATCCCACCATGACCCATTCCTCTGAGTCTGACGAGAGCCATTGTCGTTATAACTTACAATATTTTAAGCTGTAGTGTACGTGAAAAAAGAAACTCATCTCTATTGTCATCATTCATCAATTTCATGGAGTCGAGGACCAGGACCCTACCCCTGCCCCTGGGCACCAGGGCCCCTGGCAGCCTGGAGCCCTTGACATGGCCATCAGTCACGGATCATTCACTGATTCAGTCTTTGTTTAATAATTTTGGCCTTTAACAGGCTTTGTATCGTAACTTCTATTTCAAGGCAGTAGTGTAAACATCTTGAGGAATATGATATGATATCCTGACGAGTCCAGCAAGACGAGAACTTTAATACTTTAATACCACTGCGGAGTTGTTTCCGAGTACACATCCTAATCAAGATGTCTTTTAAAATTTCTATAAAGAAAAATTACAACAATTGTTTCATTTGAAAAGGTGCTTTTATTAAACATGGGCATGTGTCCCTTATTCTACATACAATCCTATCCACATCTCATCTCATCAAATCTCATCATAAATGCCATTGTAAAACAGTATACCTACCAAGGAAATGTCTACAGAATAATATTGTGATATATAAACACATTGTACGTCATAACCTGTAACTGTTTTAATCATAGATAATTGTAGCATGATAGGGGCCCTAGCGGAGGCAATGCAATACGCACATGCTAGGTGATGCATTTACTTTTGTACTTGTTATCTTTTACCCGAATAAAACACTTAAAAAAACAAACAAATAGCTGTCAATATCTGGGCTGACGAAGACACTGTCAGTGTCACTGTCACAGTGCATGTGACAGCTAGCTGTCAGCGATGAAACACGCGATTATAAGTGAGCAATTGTTTTATGCAAAGTTTATCTGGGCTGTAAATGGAATGGAAATTATCTACGTACCATGGGATGTGCTATTCACACTCTCTTTACAGAGAACCTCGCTGTTTTGTAATTTCTTGGGGTCAGTTGCTTTGCGAAAGTCCACAGGGCGCTGCCATCTTTGTTTAGCCTTCGAATTTGAACTTAGTTGCGAACTATGTCAAGACGAACATATTTTCGCGTGTATCTCAGGTTCAATTGAGTAAATCAGAGTAATATTACTAAAAATCTCTCATAACCCCGTATTGTCTCTTTTTAATACGTATACAGAATATTTACAAGTAAAATCTTAACATCAATATATACGAAACATCACCAGCCATCTATTTTCAGTATAACATTATTTCAATGATAAACCAACGTTTGCCAACACATTGAAAATATCCCAATACAAAGTGCACTTCAAAATATACGAGACTCCCTAAAATCTACAGCAAAGGTAGGCCTACACAAAAAAAAATAACACCAGAGGGCAGAAATCTGATTAATGATTCCCGCCACAGTATGCAGGGGGCGCGTCGGTGCCAGTGAGTGCGTGTGAGTCATTGAGAGTCATTGTGCGAACTGCTCGCAGGGCTTGCAGTGCCTGAGCACATCATTCAGTCTACATCCAATACCAAGGATACTACCCAACCAGATGGACAGATCCTGAGACCTTTTCCTCGTCCGAAATTTAAGGTGAGTGGGCTTGTATTTGCTCATAAACCATGACCTATTGTCCTCTTTGGAGCCTCATCTAGGTGTAGCATACGGAAGGGGGTGTGTTGCTGGGTGGGGAGGGGTGTAGCGGTGGGAGGGGAGGGGCCGGGGAGGGATGCACAGAAGGAGAGGCTACAGTGATAGCTACCACTGCAGCCCCACACGGCAGGCTTTCTCTCCCGGCGGCGGCCTGCACTGCCTCCCGCCGCCTCTCCCCACACCACCCCCGTGTACCACACAACACACGCCGCATACAGCGAGCACTAGGTAGGTCTAGGCTACAACACTGGAGTGAGGCAAGTCGGTGTTGCTGCTGGAGAAAAGGGAATATCTGCTCTGACAGCACACCCACAGCCCACACACTGCTACCAGATGGTCTTGTCCAGCTAGAGGTGGAGGCCTTCAAAAAGCTGCTGTAAGCTTCAGATATTGTTGTAACCCTGTATACCTAATCAAATCATTGATATCAGAATAATTGCTGGTATAGGTATATCCCCATCCCCTACCACAAGCCTAATTATACCTCAGGGTGGCGGGGAGGGGGGGGGGTCTATTATCTAGACGAATGGCGTGTACAGTATGCTACCCATTTACAGCACACTTGCTTCATATTTCTTTTTTCTTTAAAGAAAGGGTTTAGAAAAAAGACAACCATAGAAGAATCGTTTAATTGCATGGCATATTGATAAAATCATATGCCAGTGCTGTGGAAGTTTAAGTAGGGCCTACCAGTAGTATGGGCATATGTTACTTTCTATGTTCAAGTTCGTTCTAGTCCTTGGATGACATCCCTACCGGGGTAAATGAAATAGATGGGAAGATACATAAAGGTAGTAAAATGGGTCTGCAGACCGGTTCATATTATGGGGGTGGATGGCTAAATTCGACATGGCGACATAGCCATTTCTTAAAATCGACATGCGACATGGAACTTAGTGACATGCGACATGAGGTTTGAAAAGATAGTGTCAGAGGACATGAGCTATTCTTAAAATCAACATGGGACATGGAGATTATTAAGCGACATTGACTTGCGACATCGCCATTTCTCAAAATCGACATGCGACATGGGGACCCCTCCTCCCCCCCATCTATACCCCCATATTGACTCCTGTGATAAATACATGTACAACGATACATGCCTACTGATCCATTATTCAGAGAAATAATTATCATGAATTAAAGAAACCTCTGACAATTCTTTAACGCTTCAAGGACAGCATGATGCATTAATGCACCATGCCCTTGGTCGTCATGATGCTTAGATGCAGCCTTGGCGAGTAACTCGCCAGTCAGTGCTGCATCCAAGCATCATGCCAACCATGCATACAGGATTGAGACACTCCTGAAGGGTTGGCGTGGTGGACTAATGCAGCACCGGCGAGTTATTCTCCAGGGCTGCATTGGTGCGTTATGATGACAAATCTCATCTTTTAAGTTTTAGTGGCATGCCACCCTCCAACCGTCAAATAAATGTGTATTCATAGCACAGGACAATCTGCAGACACGAATGGCATGGATATGGCCTACACCAGGATAGTGTGCTCTATTGTCAGGTGTATGTGATCATGTAGCTACTGTTGGGAATACCCGCAATCTGACAATGAATGGTTTCCTATACATTACACAACATGTACTACATCGTATTGGTCGACCTACTGAGCACTTTTTTTTTCTTCTTTATTTTTAGGTCAAAAGTAATACTTTTGAGAAATTCTGCCCCCATACTATAGTGATCCCCCACCCGGCACACTTTGGACCTGGCCACTATAATTTAAGTATTCCCTTCCCCAATATCGACCATGTATAGGAGGCTCATCCTACACACGGCGGGTACTAGTTGGGGATGGGACATGGGTGGCCTGTCAGTGTGGTACAGAATGCTGAAGGAGATCAATACCCGGGGTTTCCCACCCGCTAGTGTATATTTGGCTTTATAGCTTACTAGGAGCAGCTCAGTCAGTGGTACAACAACTCATGTACAGCAGCAACCCATGGAGCTGTACACAGAGCAGCTCGTATAGCTTTACATGTATCGGTGTACTGTGCAGCACACAGGGCAGCTTATATATACCTTATATGGCAGCTAAAACACAATGCTACAGAGCAGCTCATAGAACAGCTCATATGTTATCTCACAGAACAGCACAGCTCACAGAGCAGCTCACAGAACAACTACAGAGCAGCTCACAGGGCAGCTCACAGAGCAGCTCACAGAGCAGCCCACAGAGCAGCTCACAGAGCAGCTTACCGAGCAGCTCACCGAGCAGCTCACAGAGCAGCTCACAGAGCAGCTCACCGAGCAGCTTATAGAGCAGCTCACCGAGCAGCTTACAGAGCAGCTCACAGAGCAGCTCACCGAGCAGCTACAGAGCAGCTCACCGAGCAGCACACAGAGCAGCTCATAGAACAGCACACAGAACAGCACACATATATACATATATGCTGGCAACATACAAAGCAGCATATAGCAACATATGGCATATGGCAACTAACATATACAGTGACATTGACAAATGAAGGTTAAAATACGAAATTGTAACAAAGCAATAATGCTTAGAAATTCCAATTACCTCTGGCATATATACCGTCTAGCTTATAAATGATATTGTGAATAACATTAATAACCTGAAAATACATACATTTTCTTCTCTGTGTCATACCATGGGGCCCTTGATGGGGGGGGGGGGGGCGTCCCCATGTCGCATGTCGGTTTTAAGAAATGGCCATGTCGCATGTCTATGTCGCTTAAAGATGCTCATGTCCCATGTCGATTTTAAGAACTGTCCATGTCCCATGCCACTATCTTTTTAAGCCTCATGTCGCATGTCACTAGGCCTCATGTCGCATGTCGAATTTAAGAAATGCCCATGTCGCCATGTCGAATTTAGGGGTCTAGGGCCTTTACCATCACCAATACCAGTTCTCTATTAACATGTCACCACTGAAGGAAAGATCATAGGTCTGTCTCAGCCCCCCCCCCCCATCAGCTACCACCAGTAGTGAGGACCCACCACTCTGGAGGGGCAGACCCACCGTTAAGGCACAAATAATGACCCCCTGGGACCGGGGTCGATCCGGGACGCCTTTCCTCCTCTCCCGGCTGCTGCAGTGTGGACACACCCAGAGCGGGGGGGGGGGGGGGGCTGGGTGAAGGTAAGCGGGGGGGGGGGGGGGGGGGGTGAATGTAAGGAGGGGGGGGGGGGGTCATTGATTAATGATAAGGGGAGGGGGGTAAACTATTTAGGCCTACGCCCCTTTAGGATGCACGGAATATGTTATGCTCCCCGATCATTTTCGCCCCCGCCCGTTTTTGAAGTATAATAATGTGCTGGTTTATTTTGCCCAAAATAAGGGCATACTTTTTTACGTGTCAGAACGTTTTACTGCCACATTCCCCCCTCAGGAGGGGTCGACATTTTCTACACCCCCACTGTTATTAAGAAATGGCCACCCCCTAAGCGGAGGAGGGTTGGTGGGTGGGTGGGGAGAGGGGCGGGGGTTCTGGCCAAGGGGGCAGCAATCTGATACGTGATCTATCAGCCCGAGGCTCATGGCTGAGGTCTCAATTTCATGGGAAAAATATTTATCCTCACCACCCAGTTTTCCATATTCAACCTTTCAAGGATAGAATAGAATAGGACGAGGTAAGAATAACACCAGTGATCAGACGCAATTTTAAAACAACCTTAAAAATAAAATCTTACCTATGTCATCAATGGCATGCATATATGATATATATATCTGCTGTGACCTGCTGGGGCTCATTTCGCATGTCGATTTCAAGAAATGTCAAGGTTGCTTAATAATGCTCATGTCCCATGTCGATTTTAAGAAATGTCCATGTCCCATGTCACTAAGCTTTTAAGCCTTCTGTCACATGTCACTAAGCCCCATGTAACCGTGTCGCATTCAGGGGTCCACCCCTATTATACTCTAGGGACTGTAAATGGGCAGTCATGTTGTCAGGGATTGCATCCTATCCCAGAATGCATTGTATGGCGCTGGTTCCGGCGATATTAAACCACCCCCATTAGGCTGTCCACGTGTAATCCTGGCGCTGGTTATTGTCCATACAATCTGGAGATCAAAGCGACCAGTTTAATCAGCCAACCATGCAGAGGGTTGCATGATTGCATCATGCCGCTAAAGGACACAGTAAGGCCAAATAAAAAAAAGGTTTGTTTCCGGTCACCCACCGGGTCTAGCAAAACAGTGCCGGGTCCCCCCATTTTTTCCCAATTTCTGGAAAATTTAGCTTTTTTCCAGTTTTACGGTTTGTAAATCGGACAATTATTAAGGATTTTAGAGCAAAAACTCTCAAATCAGGTCTAAAAATGTAGAAAGCAAAAGATAAAAAAATAAAAATCGGCCGGCCGGGCCTAGTTTTCCATGTTACTGGAAACCAACCTTTTTTAAATTTTGGCCTAATGCACTATGCTGCCATTAAAGGGTTACTATACATGTAAATGTAATCACATCCGGTGTATAGAAGATGAATGGTCATAGAATAGTAGGCTACACGGAGCAGCTCATAGAACAGCTCACTGAATTGCTCACAGAGCAGCTTATAATATGGCATCTTCCCGAACAGCTCACAGAAGAGCACATGAAGGGCTCATCTAGCTATACATATCACTACGCTGTGCAGCACTGAGCAACTCACTGAACAGCTCACAAAGCAGCTCATAGAACGGCTCACACACTTAGCAGCTCACAAGGCACCTCATATCAGTACTACAGTACACAGAGCAGCTCATAACATAGCTCACATACAGAGAGCAGCTCATCTTGCAGTCGACAGAAGAGCACACAGAGCAGCTCACACGGACGACCCCCCCGCCCCCCCCCCCAATGGTCTTCTAAAATGACCTCTCCCTTATTTGACAGCAGGACGGATATAATATGTGTGTGTGGTAGTGGTGGTGGTGGTGGTGGTGGGGGGGGGGGGTTGTGGTCGATAGCGTAAGTAGTATAGTGAGTCGGCACCTACTCAATCATGTCACAATACAAATACCAAGCCATTAACTTCTAACACAAGCTTGTCTCCTGCAATCTAAACTGTTAATTGGATCTGGCATGGCTTGGCCAATATTTGACTTTCAGTATACAATGATTAATAGTGCAGAGAACGATAGTCTGAGAAATAACCTCCAGACACGGACTAAATATAAGGGTATAAAAAGAAAACTTTTGAGTCCACTGTCTAGACACGTATTAGTGTAATATTAAAGGGAGGGGGACTGGTAGATATAGACAGAGGGAGAGATGCTGTGAGAAAGAAAGGGGACACAGGCCGAAGCAACGGAATATAGTTAAAAACCATTATGTTTGCTAATGGTTCAACAAGCTGACAAGTGACTTCATTAATGGGGTTTAAGTTGTAAAATACTTGTACAGAAAGTCGGCCATTGAACCATAGGAGGGACTATTTACATAGTAGATCACCATTTTCTATTCTAGCAACACGACATTTCCACATATCATGTATGTATATGTGTGACACCAAGACCTAACCCTTTAGCGTTAGGACCGCATAGTGCATTAATGCATCATGCTCTGCTTTATCGCAATGATGCATGAATGTAGCTATGTCATCATGATGCCGATACTATGAGGCTGATACACTCCCAAAGGGTTGGCATGATGCATGAATGCAGCCATGAGGAGTAGACGTGTCACGGCTGCCTTTATGCTCGGCATGCATAAAGCATGATGAAACAGTGCACAGCACCTTAAAGCACCATGGCGTTATCAGTGAGTGACCAGATGGTCCCAAGTATATATACAAAAAGGTACTCCCCTTGAAACCACCTTGACCTGATACACATACCCCTTAGCCATCTGCCACTGGTCTGGAGGGACATGTATTACAGTTATATATGCATTGACAAGTTCCAAATCATCCAGTGGTTTATCATACATGGGAAGCTTTTCCTAAGGCCAAACTCAACCATTTTTAGAGAAAAAAAATTTCAATACATATAATAATAGAAATTAAAAAGTCTCCATATTAAAACTGCAAATAATATGAATTATAATATAATCCTTATATCGGCACTATATCGGGTCCCTATGAAGGCAAATGTATATTTTTTGTATGACTGCAATGTCTCTCTTGAATGATTGCAATGCATGTAGTACCATAACAAATGGGTACCGGGGGTATCTAATATTAATACTGCACTATCAAAGCACTGGCTGGGGACTTGTGACGCATGCTCACAAGGCGGCCAGTTGTTACACCTCATTGTGTGACGCGTAATTGGACTTGGCTTATCTCGGCGTGTGTGTGTGTGTGCTTTGTATGATAAACCCAACCCTCTGTACTACTAGGCATAGTCAGACTCCTACCCAGGGACGGGTCCTTATGGTAGCAACATCGTTCACCACCCTTACACAATGTGACTACAATATTCACAAGTCTCAGGGTGTACACCATGGTTTAAAAATATACACGGATTGACATGACCCCTCCCGAAAATGGAGGAATAATTACGTAATGTAATATTAGCTAGTTTCTGGCAACTCTTCTCTGTCAGCTTAGTACATGTATCAGCAAACAAGATGGCGCTGCCATGCTAAGAGCCCTTGCCTGGTTTGATCAAAGCATACAGTATGACATATACTATATAGACAGTGGTCCACGATAATCTGTCTGAACGACAGGTTTCTCCACGAGTGGGACCTTGGGTCGTATCACACGAGGCGCAGCCGAGTGTAATGCGACCCAAGGTCTCACGAGTAGGGAAACCAGGAGTTCAGACTGATTTGAGTGGATCTCTGTGTTTATTTCATGTGAATGTTGATAAATTCCATTTTAAAAAGACATTTTAAAGATTGGTTTCACAACTAAACCATGAAGAATGCAGCTGTGAAGAATTAGATTCAGTTTCTCCACGGGGGTGTGGAGAACGACCCTTCCTATACAAAACAACGATAAAGTTGTTTCTCCACATGAAATAAGGCACGTAGTGTCACCTGGTGTATGCATGAGTACTCTAGTCTGTCCAGGCACCTCCATTGTACACAACAACCTGTGACGTAACTATGACGTAACGATGACGTAACCAGCACATACACAGCTATAGCACCATCCATGTATCCATGCTGTCGGAACCATCCATCATTGTTCGTGGATGAGAATATTGTCTACAGAATTAGAGTAGAAGTCCCTACCCCCTACTCGGACAGTGTAGACTGTAATGGTGGGTTGTATGGCGGAGGAGACTGAAGGTGAACCAAGCCCAGCTCTACTGATCATGGTAATACTAAGTAATGGACAGTTCCCTATGTCACATTTCGCGTTTAAAAACCTGTCATACCCCATGTCGAATTTACTCATGTCCACCCATACACACTTATTTGTCTACCTCCATTAGGTAGTCCATTACCCCAGGGCCCACAACCCTCTCCATCTCACCGTAAATGCCTGGTCCGTCCCGTCATGAATGTATGATCAATACCTGTGGTTAACACCTGTTGGTGAGGGATAATCCCGGATTAACCACTTAGATACACCCCCATATCGGTTATATTGGCCTTGGGGTAATCCCCAGGTATACTTAAGATACAGGAGGATTTGGTGAGGCCGACAAATGCCAGCCTAATTAATAGAACTCCAGGGGGTTATTATCAATATGTAAGCTCTCAGGAGCACCCTAAATGTCCTGTGGTCAATTCACCAGCAGTTCACATCTCTTCCAGGGTTATGGGCCCAGCATAAATGAGTCAAAATGGCCACCATAAGCCTTGCAGTGTAGTTCATGGCAGTAAATCTACTGTCCAAAATAGGGAAATGAAACCTGACACCAAGAGCGTCTGTGCTCACCAGGACACTGAGACAAGGAGATGTTCAGGGGCCCAGTGTAGGTTATATAACAGCCCAGGTAACATAAGTACATTGGGCCATGATTGGGCCAATATACCACTTAAAATTGGGCCAATAACGGCATTTTGATATTGGCCCAGCGCTGGTTTGACCGCTGGCCCATGCTCGGATAAAGGGATATTGATTTCATGTTGGCCCCATGTTGGGCCAACATCAAAATATTTTTACCTTATTCCAAGGTTAGAAACTAGACATCCGACCAACCTTGTAATACATATGTCGCCCCAACATATAATTTTCAATATAGGACCACTGCAACGATCACTGATATTGAACAATATCATTTTAAGGGTATAATTGAATGTGCAAGCATACTTAAGACATGACTGTCAAGAATCTTCAGTTTAGAAAAAGCCATTTCTGTCTTGTTAATCCATCTTGATCTCTATCCCAAATTGGTTAGAAATAATACAAACTGTATTACTATCATTTAGGACTTATCTAACTCCATTACCCACACATGAGGTGTACTCAAGTTACTTTTGACAAATTCCCACGGGTGTCATCCAGTAAATGGCACTTTTAGATATCAAATTTCATCCATGAACTTCCTCTGACCTTTAAACATGTAGAGCACACTGGGGATCACGTTTATAACCCAATATGATGGCAAAGTAGGAGCCACCCTGTATGAAATTCTTCAGGCAACATTGAATCCCCCTGGTGTAGATCACAGCCAATATTGGACAAGTGGAGATAGAATTGATGTTGGTCTAACTTCAGAAATAATATGATGGCCCTGAAGTGTCCCAACACTGGGCCAAAACTGGGTCAATATCAACAATATCAAGCATGGACAAGCTCTGGGCCAGCGGTCAACCCTGCGATGGCCCATTATCAGAATTGCCAGAGGTGGGCCATCATTGTAATTTGTATGTTGAACCAATGTATGCATTACTTACAATGGACCATGGTTGGTATAACGATTGCGATGGAGTCAATCATTGCCGACATTGGCCCAATATACCCTTGCTACCTGGGAGGTTGATGTAAGAGATGGGTTAGATAGGCCGCTCTCCCGAACTAGACTGCTTAGACCTTTAAAAGTGTCAAGTCCATAAAAAGAGGATGAGCTGCTCCTTATTGGTACTTTGAGTGGGTTGTAGATGGTATGAGTACCTGATCGTGAGCAGATGGCGACTGACCAACATACATTAAGGGCGGCCAAAATTGTTATATAGCTAGCTGGGGGGGAAAGAATATTTGCAGCAATTTTCTCTTGGGACGAGACTTTGTTGAATCCCATAGAGCTCTAATCACTATAATTGATGCTCGCCCTGCAATGGCATCAACTATATACTATACACACCAACAAGGAATTGAGATGGCATGCATACACTACATACATACATCATGAAGGGTACAGCATAATAAAGCATGGTGCAGCCTAGGTGTTTATATAAATAAATAGGGGTTTATGCCCCTACAGTCATATAGTCGCACCTGATTGGGGAATGACGCTCTTGGCCTCTATAGAGGAGGAAGGGGACTCTACACACAGTAGAGTGTACCCCCGGGGGGGGGGGGGGGTAGTCACTAGTTGAAGCTAGGTACCAACTGCGAAACTACAGCCCCCCCCCCCCTATTTGACCATTTTTACAGTCCCTTGAAAATGTGTACTATTTTTCCAGCCCACTATTTTCAAGGAAATAATATGACAGCCGACTGTTGAGAGGCCTCTTCCATTTAACATCAGGTTATTTTGGAATTATAAGATTACTTAAGTCATGTATGAGATTTAAGGGTTCATTATTTTCATTTCAATTGTGACAGCCCCTAATTTTGTGCTTTCCAGTCATTGACAGCCCCTAGTTTTGTACTTTTATATGACTAACAGCCCCCCTTTTTTCTTGCTGTGACGCGTGCACTGTGACAGCTCTTCAGGGTCGTTACCGCAGTTGGTACCCATTCCTATACTGAGTGCCCCCCCCCCCCCGGGGGCGTACCCCAGGCTGGAAGTGTCTGAGTACATCATATAGAGTTTGGTATGAGCAGCTCGTCTCAGTACGTCACAGCACCAGGTAGATACCAGGTAGAACCCTCCTCACCTGACTGTCTGACCACCCGAACATCAGCCGCCGCCCCCCCCCCTCACATACACACAGAGACTAGCAGCCCCCCCCCCCCACACACACACACCCACACAGACTAGCAGCCCCCCCCCCCCAAACACACACTCACAGAGACTAGAAGCCCCCCCCCCCCTGAACCACACACACATCCGTACACATACACACACCGTGGCTAACAGGTGTGCTTCTTACAGGTAGGAATGGAAGGTAGACACTGTTAATAGTGAACCCAAAAGATACACCCCTTTATACTGTAAACCAACAGTTATAATTATTCTACTGGCTATGTAGGCTAATACTGTAGTAGTATATACTTTAAAACTACAGTAGATTCTACTGTTTAGCTACATTTACTTCTACCAGTGTACATTGTTCAGTGAGGCCTGAAGAACACGATATTTCTTGCATGAAGGGATGGAGTCGGAGGGAGGGCGGGGGTTGTGGACTTAAAACATTTAAAAGAGGCTCATGGTCTGATGGATCATGGTAGACTAAAGGTGGATGAAGCTGAATACTGTTCGTTTTGTTGTAGACGGGCATGTACTGATGAGATCTAATGAGAAAAAAAACGAAAAATGTTATTAGGTGATCCGACCTATCAAATTTTCTGATCCTACCATAAAATTCATTGGGTTATTTTCAAAGCCAAATAGAATTGTTATAGTCCCAAATGACGAATTAGTCCTAAGGTGTATAGGCCTACTAAAATCTGCCATATCATCATAGACAAGATGTTTAAAAATCCAACCCAGTTCGACCTACTAGCCATGTTCTATTATAAACACAACCTTTTTTTATTGACCTTCCTAGTAGGATACTGGCCAATAGCCAATACTGTATTCCAGGAAAACCCTCACAGGTAGCAATATATATGACGTGTTCCTTGCAGTATAGTGTTTAGGGACAGGTGAGCATGCTTTACACTCCCTGTGTGGTGGAGAGTTAGGTGGTAATAGGGTGGGGTTATGTCTAATTACTCACCTTGTAATGTTCATTAACTGCCGTTTCACCAACACACCTGCACCCCCCCCCCCAAACACACACACACACCTGCCTGCCTGCCGCCCCCCCTCCCACATATTGGAGTTGACAATGTGTGTGGGTGGGGTGGAGGGGGGGGGGGCTATACTATATATGAGGATTTGGCGAGCCATTATACTGTTAATATACAGGCTATTTAAACAACCCATACATTGTGTCGTTAAGGAATACATTATTGACTCAGGGTTACCACCCAGAGTCTTATGTGACGCCTTCTGAGGCGTCACATCAAGATAGTTGAAGTTTTAACTTGGCATGTCAATTTAAACATGAAAGAATAATGCTATTTATGCAAAAAAAACAAAAACTGAAAGATTGAACACTCAGTTACATGTTACATGCATCAATATTATCAATATTCCGTTGGAACACACTGAAATATTTTAATGAAAAATTGTAACAAAAAAACAAAAGAATTCTGTGTCGAAAAATTAAACACTTAAGTACTAGAAGGGATTTTTGTCTACATTACGGTCCACACAATTCTAATGCTAAGTCAATGGGAACTATCTTGCAACTCAAGGTGAGACACTTTTCATAAGACCTTTTTTGCAACCACCTCTGTTATTTTCTTGAATTATCTTGAAATATGCAAATCTGTGGACGAATTGAAAATAAAGGAAGAGATGAAAACACAGCGTGGAAAAAAATATTATTCTCGACTGGACAATGCGCGTCTAGAGTTAAGTAGGTGGCAGCGGCGCATGTGCATCAGTTCTGCTTCCGTCCTCTTGGGAACCAATGATAGCCCCCAAACTAGAGGGCCATCGGAACGCTGTTCCAGTACAGGACAGTAGTGATGGTGATGGCATAACGTAGCTGAGATGAAAATCTTCATTTTGATGCGAACACTTTTTGAAAAAAACTATTAACAGAGTTACATCCACTTTGGGTAATTTATCTGCATGGGGTGTCCACATGGGATATCCACATGGGAAAGATATCTGCATGGGCCAAATTGGGCTCTCACTCTTTCTGAGCTCGATCACATGGCGGCGTTTGTGTGGGTGGTGAGAGAAACTCCGACAGCTGTTTATGCATGAATTGACTCGATTTCCGACAGCTCGGGCAATCTGGATGAGAACCAGAGGGCGCTTGTGGCGTAGTGATCTCGCCCACACGCACCTCCTTGCCCACACCCACATGCTTGCCCACCCACATACTTGCCCACACCTATTTCCTTGCCCATACCGACCTGTTCGGCTGAAATATGATAACATACTATAGTGTGACACATGATTTGAGGGTAGTTTTGACCTAGGAATACGTTTCTGCTCTCAGAATTGACAAATAATTCACTGTTCCTGAAATAATTTACAGATTTAATTTTTCAAGCAAACAATTCTATCACTTAATCACCCTGACCCTGAGTCATTTGTGATGTCAATCACACGTTCAATCTTTTTAGCATTCACACTTTCACAGATTAGATGTTTGGAGGTACTCACTTAATACGGCAGACCAATAGCCCTGGAGGTGATACCACTGATATATATTGGGAGTGCTCGATCTCTATTGTGAATCGTAACGCTGCATATTCTACTGTCCTGTACACAATTAAATGCAATACCACTTTTCCTAATTTTGTAGTAATTCCTACTTTTCCCTATCAGATATTTTGCATTATAGCATATTCATTTCCTATATAAAGTTTAACCCAAAGTGGAAGATTTCCTACTTTTTTTTTGATGAAATAGTGGCATCCCCTTTTCTTGCTATGTTACCTGTAAGATAGAATCTATGTAGTCCTGGCACCGCTTATGTAGTCTTCTAAGGACTAAAATAATATGTATGTTTC
Source organism: Harmothoe impar (assembly GCA_947462335.1). Taxonomy (NCBI): domain Eukaryota; kingdom Metazoa; phylum Annelida; class Polychaeta; order Phyllodocida; family Polynoidae; genus Harmothoe; species Harmothoe impar. Next base: position 15,477,286 of record OX381706.1, read on the forward strand.
CGGTCTCCCGACCCTACCTAGCAAAACAGTGCCAACCCTAGCTTTTTTTGGACTATTTCCAAAAGGTAAACATTTTTTTAATGTAATTTTGGTCAAAATCGTGAAAAGGAAAGAAAAGGGAATAGGTCCGATCCTACCTAGCTTTCTTTCAGCTGAAACATGTTTTAGGGGCTTCATAGCGCTTTATGATTTGGGCGTCATGGTGCATGCATGTAGCCTTGGTGAGGAATTTACCAGCGCTGCATTCAAATATCTTATACCACAGCGGGCACGGAGAACAAAGCATTTCACACCTCTTGTATACCGTATACAGCTAGTGGCATAAAGTAGTTATAGGACTAGTACCAATCTGTAGGGGTATTCAAGGCTCCTTCACTGTATTTCGCGTACAGATTGGTACACGTCTTATAACTACTAGATACAGAGCCTAGGGAATTGTCACACTCCTGAAGTGTTGGCATAGTGTATCTATGGAGCCCTTACAAGACTTAGTATATTTACCGGGCTGCATGTACTATGTTGACAAAGGACATAGAACACTATGCAGGGCTAATACACACCTCTGTACCCTCAGCATCTGAGGCAGCCACCCTCCCGAGGACACTCTACCCTCAATCAGTCCCCTCGGTACATGATTAGCGAACACTTGTATACTTTACCAAAGGTAGTATGCACCAAGCTATAGAGTTCAGAAGAACCCCCCCCCCCCCCCACGCCCCTCCCAACATCACCTGTCCTCCCTACCCCATGCCCTTCTCCCCTACACCTGTAGATACACCCCAGTAGTAGTAGCCCACCGCCCCCCCAACCCACCCCACCCCCACCCCTCCCTATAGACCCTTGCAGCGGGAAATCCTGACTTATTTCCAGAATAAAGATGTGTATACATTGGTTTCAGCAGAATGCTTGTCATATTGTCTCCAATATCTACCAATACCAAAATCTAACATTGTGAAATTCACAAAACAATTATCTTTCAAACAGTGTGCATTAGATTGTAGGGTTTTTATTAACGCGGGGAAAAAAATCAATAATCTTTCTGAAAAGTCACCCATACTTGCTGCATTGCTCTATAGTGCAGACACAGTGAGGTGCTCATGAGCTGCTCGCGTCCTGCTCTCACCTGTGTGTGTTGTACCCTGGTACCTGACACATTATACCTCAGTCCTACCTGAGCTGCCACCACTCTCCTTTACACCTGTCTGTACCTCTGCCACAACTAGGTGAGGGTCCTGGCGGTAGCCAGTCCTACCCAGACTTCTGCCACAACTTGGTGAAGGTCCTAGAGATCTCTAGTCCTATGCAGACCTAGGTGAGGGTCCTGGGGATACTTATAGTCCTATCCAGACTTCTGCTACAACCAGGTAAGGGTCATGATGATACCTTTAGTCCTATCCAGACTTCTACCACAACTAGGTGAGAGTCCTGGAGGTATCTATAGTCCTATTCAGACTTATGCCACAACTAGGGAAGGGTCCTGGGGATACCTATAGTCCTATCCAGACTTATGCCACAACTAGGTGAGAGTCCTGGAGGTATCCAGTCATATCCAGACTTATGCCACAACTAGGTGAGAGTCCTGGAGGTATCCAGTCATATCCAGACTTATGCCACAACTAGGGAAGGGTCCTGGGGATACCTATAGTCATATCCAGACTTATGCCACAACTAGGTAAGGGTCCTGGAGGTATCAAGTCCTATTCAGACTTCTGCCACAACTAGGTGAGGGTCCTAATGGTACCTATAGTCCTAACCAGACTTCTGCCACAACTACAGGTAAGATTCCGGATGGTGTCCTACAATATCTGATACTATACGTGCAAATCAATAATTGTTGTATTGTGAAGAAAAAAAGTTTATATCCATTACATTGTCTTTGTGACCATATGGTAGACAGAAGTGAAATGTAGCAGATACCCAACTTTTCCAACGTGTTCCCCGTATGAGCTTTTTGTGTTAGATAACATTACTCTCCCGTGGGAGGATTTCCTACTCTTTCCTGCCCAGTGAGTGTCCCGATATATATGATATTCTGTGGACAGCGAATGTCCCGCCACCCCAAAATCCCTGTGGCTTCAGGCCGACATAAATGAGGTATAGTGTACAGCGTAATGAAGCATGGATATTCTGCGGTGACTATCACAGCGGCCAAATTGTCTGCTTTATGAGGTGGGCAGACATGACCAGATTGGGATATTACAGCCTGGTGCCATGAATCATGTAGTGCAGATCCCGGCGTAGATCCCACCAACACCACCGCCACCAATAGCGACAACATTGCCTCTGCCACCCCGATATTATTAACCATTTAAGGGACGCATAGTACATAAGAATATATTATACCCTTTCCCAGTGGGCACATAATGTTGAATCAACATTGATAAATGGTTGTCAACATTGATTCAATATTGATGCAATGTTGATTCAACGTTGAACTGAATTTTGTGCCCACTGGGTTGTTGTCATGATGTGTGAATGCAGCCTTAGCGAGTAACTCACCGGTCCTGTATTGGTGCATCTTGTCAACCCTTCAAGAGTGTCCCCAGCTTATATGTGGTCGTCATGATGCCAGGGCTGCATTCATGCATCATGACGACCATGGCATGCTGCATTAATTAATTAATGCATTATGCCACCGTTACAAGGTTAAGGGGCGCATAGTGCTTGATTTTTAAGGTTGAAATGTTTAATTGTCACAACATATTGATAGAAGTGGAAGTATGACAATGGGTGATCCTTAGTATTTCAACACATACGGCAGGACTGTTAACACAATCCTGATGAGATAAAGATGAAATGTTTACAATGTAAATATTGTTGTCATGATGCATTAATGAATGCAGCCCTGGTGAGTACAGCGCCCTGCAGGGCTGCATTGGTGCAGCATGACGACCCCTCGGGAGTGTCGCAGCCCTGTAGGGTAGGCATGATGCTTGATTGCAGCCCTGGCTATAGTTACTCGCCCAGTCTGTATTTACGCATATGACACTGGGCATATTATAGCAGAGATGAAAGTCATCAAGTTTTCCCCTGATTTCAAGGTTTTCTTTTATGTCGTGAAGACTGGTTCATTACCATAGAGAACCTTTATTCAAGGACCTCAATTTGAATATTTCAAGTTTCTTTTAGCTTTGTCACTTTCATCCATGTAATATATGCTGTACACAAGGACTGGACTACCAGAGTGATCAGCACTGCGCATGTGCATGGTACACTTAATCTCCCATAAAAGGCTACATACCGACCACAGGAGTTTCATACACTGACATAAGTTGTCAGTGCATATAAAGGCAGTAAAAGGCAATAGGATCTATTTGGCAGTGAGGGCTGGCAGGCAGGCAGCCAGGTATGGCTGTCACCCTGTCAGGCTGTTTTATGGCGTTCAGCCTGCAGGCTGGTGGTAGAGGTGTCAGCAGTGGCAGGTGGTAGAAGTATAGGAGCACCAGGGTGGCTTTTATGTGTCACGATATCCTGGAATAGGAATCTAAACTGGGTGGATGGATGGGTGTGGGATACGGTGGGAATGGGTTCTGTGCATATACTTAAACTAAATCCTGGAAGTTATTAGCGTTTAAACCACAAAGTAATGACAGCACATAGTAACGACTGAACAGGCTGGCTTTTTTTGTAGGCCCTCTTTAGGGTTAGACAATCATAATTTAACTAGAATGTAAGCTAACTCGCCTATAGTTCTCTTAATATCCAGTGCTGAATCCTGACGTTTCATAGAGGTTCTTAATGGTTGATAATGTTCTCTTCCAATATTACTTTGAAAAGAGTTGACAATTTTTACCCAATCTGGAACCTCTTTACACCAATGCACTATCTTCTATTCTGATACGGCAGAGGACATGCCTCATAGATCCGATCACTCATCTCATAGTTATGCGATTATATCCTTAGATGCAATCATTGCTTTATTGGGCTAGCAGCACTTAAATATGTGTACAACTGTAGGGCAGTGTACTACTATTTGTGGATGACTTGAGGCAGACTATATGTACGGCTGGACCTTAAACAAATCAATCAATCCATCAACGTGACAACATGAGTTACAGAAGTACGGTTGAACATAGTTTAGCACTCAGTGTGAGTCCAACAGCAGTGACCTATGTGTCTAGTTGTGTTTTGGTTAGACAGCAGTATTAGAATTCGGTAAATTCCGAAAGAAAGACTAGACTAACGTCTTCATTCATGATGGCGACCAACTCTTGTGACGTCACATTTTTTAACGGAAGTGAAATACTCTCAACAAGCAGTGAGTTAGGTGTCTTACTGAGGCAGCATTGACTTTAGCTGAACTAGCCTTGATCCTACATGACTTGTAGGACTAATACAAGGACGTGGCAGTGACTTATCTGTCTAGTTGAGACAGCAGTAACTTATAAATGTGATGGTCGAGAGAGCCGTGACTTATAAATGTGTCTAGTTGAGCAGTGACGTATGTGTCTAGTTGAGACAGCAGTGACTTATGTGTCTAGTTGAGACAGCAGTGACTTATGTCCCTAGTTGAGACAGCAGTGATGTATGTCCCTAGTTGAGGCAGCCTTCACCCTACATGACTTGTAGGACTAATACAAGGACGTGACCATGTCCTGTCTGTAGCAGCAACATGGCTGCCGTGACTGCAGCCATCAGTGTGCCTGTCACCCCACCAACCCGCCGCTAAATATTTCATGCTGCTGTCACCGCGCTCCACCGCTGTCGCCGCACGACTGCCAACAACAGCATTCTCAGTACCATAAAACCTTGTGTACAAGCCTAACTCGTGTATAAGCTGCACCCCAACTATTATAGATATGGGCCGATCCTATAAGCCGCAGTGCCCCTCTGATTATAGTGACTTTAGTACTGTACCAGAGTGGCAAAAACCCTCGTATAAGCCGCATCCCGAACCTGGACCAATCCTATAAGCCGCACCTCCGATCTGACTCACGTACTGGCCGCGGCTACTACGCGAGGTTTTACGGTGGCAACTTCTCTCTAAGATAAGGATTGCTGTTAGTGCGGACGCTAATTGCCTTGTTATTGCAGATATCATTACTAAAGCCATGACCAGCCACTATTACTATAGCCAAGACCAATATATATCATTTTGTTACAGGTTTATTTTTTATTTGATAATTAGGTTCAAAAGTATCAGAACTAAAGTCAGCTCAGCCAATGGCTTCATTGAACCCATTACAATACACAACATCCCCATAACAACTCTTGCTGTACATTAAATGTACCCAGCAATATATTACTGATAACACCTCTTTTCACAGTGCCATACGGCATGGTTTTCCATTGCTTCAATACCGGTTCACTCTATGCTGTTGCCACAGCCAATCCCTGCATCACCAACTGCTTTTAACGCACAGCTAAATGCTTACATAGAGAAAAGAATTAGAATCACGGTGACTCCCAAATGGGAGTCTGGACTCAATCACTGAGGTAACTGTCTCCATGACTCTAAAGTGACTCCCAATCATTAGGGAGTCTTAGAATAGGAGTCATTATAGAGTTAGTATAAAGTCCCGCTAATGTTAGGGAATCACTTTAGAGTCCTGGGGAGAGTTACCTCAGTGATCACGTCGGGAGTCACAGTGATTCTACTTCTTTTCTCTGTGTACTATCTTACCCTACTTTGCTTGCTTTCGAAATTAATTCATGAGCAAGGACAGCAATTGCCTTTGCCATACACACTCAAATAGAGAACATTGAGCGTCCGCCTGCATGACCCTCCTCTACACTCATTGCCAGGATCAGTCAATTCAAATGCCAACTTATGCTAATATTCAGAATAAATCATAGCTATCCTAATAGTTGCTATTGCCATTTTATCTATTATTAATTCTTTTGCCAACTTCTGCAATAACTTAACTTTATTCCAATTTTTAGCAACCACTGCTTTTGGTCTCTGACTCCATTGGGATTGCCATGGGCTGTAAATACCCATTGTGGAATTTTGTAGCCATGGCAACCAGACAGCTATGAAGATTAAAACGTGGCAAATCTCAGCACCAGCAGAAAATAATCTTTACTCTGTGTGCCCCTGCGCATGCTCAGTGCCGGTGCACAACTTTCACTCCAGTTTCCGGCCTGGATGATCCTGGAGCCTCAGTCTGCCTCAGTCACTCTCCCAGCACAGTTTCACAAAGACTCTGCAAAAGACGGTCGTACTACAGGAAATCTTTTGTGGAAAAAGGGAGGAAAACAGTTCTACTTTGAGCATTGCTCCCCTACCGCCATCACACAATTCAGTCTCTATACACTAATAGAAGTTCCCAGAAAGATCTTCAATTTTGACCATTAAAACCCTGGCCAATCTTTCTCTAATTTTAGATAGGATTTATTCATAGTTTAGATATTTGATTCAATTCATACTTGTATACATGTATATTTTAAAAGCATGGCGTAGGCAAGTTTACATAGCAATCCGCTGAGTTTTTGCCAGAGGAAGTAGTGCTGGTACGGCTGGTACCAATGGATGAGAGCATGTGCTGGGAGATTGTGCCTCGGTTTGATATTGATCCAAACCGAGGCTGCCTGCTGACTCATGGTGGCTGTAAGTCTAAAGAGGGACAGGAACAAAAACTCAAACCCATAAAGCACCCTCTCCCTACCTCTCCAACCGCGGGGGGTTTAATATATCCTCCTTCCGGCTCCCCGAGTCAAACTATTGATTTACTGTGCCTTGCACCCTTCCGGTTTTAGCAGAAGTCACTTCTGTACAGGGCCCTTTAGCCCTGGGGTGAACTTGCTGCCGGTACAGGTACTCAACCCTCTATATAGCGTGGGTGGGGGTTTAAGGGAAACATGATGTTGATTATGCACTATGCCTGTTGTCATGGTCTCTGAATGTAGCTATGGCGAGTCATTGACCAGATTTGTAGTAATATTCTGCACTGATAATGACTCCAAATAAAGACTATGTGGAAAGCCTTCAGCTATCACTAGGAGACTGATGCCTACCCCATTCCCTACCATATGTACACTGTTATTCTGACCTAAGTCAGTAGTGACACGTCTCAGTCACGAGTGGTTAGCCTAGTTAGGCTAATCTCTTTTTTCGCTCCCTATACGACCAACCTATAGGTTAGTTAAAATGGTCAGGTTGGTCAGTACTGACCACCAACCGATCTATGTGAGTATTATGGTAAGTCTCTTGGAGTAAAGGCTTAGTCAAACATATTTTATTTGCCTCAGTCATTTTTGGATATCAATTGATCATTCTGAAGAATATCCCTATGCCTAACCTGGGATAGTCACTACTGAATAAACCCTGCAGCATAAAGACTATCAGTGTAGAACATCCCCCCTCCCTGTCACGTGCCAGGCCCTGCAGACTAATGTCTCACGTGACTACAGGTCACGTGGGCCAACCCTTATCTACTCCCCTCAAGGTCACACAGTGACCTTGTCTACTCCCACCTCTGACCCATTGACCTTGTCACACAGCTGACCTTGTAAGGCGTGTGTGACCTTGTGAGGCCCCGTCTCCTCCCCATGGCGTGCCCGTCTGTCGGGTCGTGCCGGCTGTTGTTGAAGGAGTCTGCCAGCACCTGTCAACATAGGACCAAACGAGGAGACCAGGCCACTGCAATCTAGTCCAACAATACAGCAGACATTTTGGACCTTTAAGGATGAAATAGTTGTCGTCATGATGGATGAATATATAAAGCGAGTAACTCATCATAGCTGCATTTATGCATCATGCCAATGCCAATACTTGACACACGACGTACCAATGCTTGCAAGCTGCTCACTGACATCGCTACATTGGTGCATGATGATGATGGTGATAATGATGATGATAATGATGATGATGGTGATGATGATGGTGAAATGCATTGGCCATGTAGTCAATTCCAAAACCCGTAATATCGCTAGAGGCATTGCAAACCAGCAAACCTTTTAAGTGCTAATAAAGCCATGAGCAGCTCCCCCTCTGTACACAGAGCAGCTCCGACCCACAGACTGGTGCCTGGGGTAGAGGTTACAAATGTAGCTATGTCCCACTTTGATATACTACTTACAACGATGTCCCACTTTGATATACTACTCACAGCAAAGTCCCACTTTGATATACTGCTTGCAGAAATGCCCCACTTTGATATACTAATTACAGCAATGTCCCACTTTGATAATTATACTACTTACAGCAAAGCCCTACTTTGATATAGTGCTTACATCAATGTCCCACTTTGATATACTACTTACATCAATGCCCCACTTTGATATAGTGCTTACATCAATGCCCCACTTTGATATACTACTTACAGCAAAGTCCCACTTTGATATACTACTTACAGCAATGCCCCACTTTGGTATACAACTTACATCAATGGCGTACATTGATATACTACTTATGGCAATGTCCTACTTTTGTGGTATACTACTTTGATATACTACTTACGGCAATGCCCCACGTTGATATACTACTTACAGTTACAGCAATGCCCCACTTTACCCATATTACCCACAGCCCGGTGCCTGGGGTAGAGGTTATAGACCTGCTCACCAGCTGCTCACAGAGCAGCTCCCAGCAGGAGGCGATACGCCTGGCTGCACACAGCAGGGGCAGGCAGGTGGGTGGTCGGTGTAGGCAGCAGATGTACACATGTACTATACCTGTAGGGGGAGGGGTGGGGAGGTACAGGTCCAGGTCTATCAGTTAACACTTTAATGATGGCATAATGCTAAAAGATGACTTTGCTGCACCATTGCAGCCCCGGTGAGTAATCCACTGGTGCTTCATTGGTGCATCATGCCCAACCGAGTCTCTCAACCCCATAAGGCCAACATGAATATTTGAATGCAGCCCTGTCGAGTAACTCGTAGCTTCATGACTTGATCAAAATGACCAAGGATATGATGGGTTAATATATTTTCTCCTTAAAGGGCCAACTTCTACATCGCTTCACTTCCCATGTTTACAGTGGCATACATTCACCACACTCTGAAATCATTAATTTTGTCTGCAGATCGACATGTCAATGCTCTGGTTATTACACTGTTTGATATTATTTATACTTATTTAAGTCAAAATATAATGGCATCAGATCTATATCGCCATATATATATGACTATCTGTAATCCAAGTCTAGTCTAGAGAAAATAGATAAAAATCTAATATTTCAAGCCTTAATAAATGAAGGCTTTCGACCATGGCACTGACATTGGAGCCTTGTAATGAAATTTCCGGTATTGATTTTCGTGCTACATTCACATTTAATTCCCAGTGCTGGTCATCCCGATTCAGCCCTTCCTGTTTTATCATCATTGCGGTTTTATGAGGAGGGATCTGCAATATGATGCCACAGAATCTAGCGTCTCATTTCCCAACATTTAATTTCCTTTTTCTTTTCGTCAAAATCCCTTTGTCGCAAACCTGTTCCTGGTGTTAGTGGGAGCGTGTCTGCTAACAGCGCCATTCCCGGTGGGAATAGGAACTACAGGAAGGAGGAAATGTTAGTCCCCCGTGAATAGTCCCCCATGAATACATATTGCGCAGTTCTCGCCAACCCTCACGAGAACAGCAGCAGGCGCCTCTTTTGGGCGGCAATGTTGAAATAGAACTAATATTTTCATCCTGGAGGTTTAACCATGTTTAAATAAGACCCTAAGGCGCTGAGAGTCCTAGTATCATATATGAGAGATAAATCGGCCAAATATGTTCATCAATCTTACCCTGATTAGGGGGTGCTCACTTTTTAAGAACAGGACATGGTGAGATTTCACGTGGGTGCACAAGACTATTTTCCAAAAATATCAGCCCCCTGCCTCAGCGGGTCGGAAGTATACCGTAGTAACATACAGGCTTTTTTCACTCAAAACAGGTGAAATTATTCCCACCCCCCTCCCTTCAAAATCTGTAACCCCCATCCCCCAAATACATCCCCCTGTTGTTTCACTGCTGCACAGAAAGGGATTTTAAGAACGCTATAGTCAAGTTGACCTTCAGCAACTGTTGTTTGGTAGCCTACTTCACATACTTTACTGTGCCACGAAGTGGGCATTTTAGAAGAAAAAAGTCAAGACACATCGCTATAGCTCTTTGGTTGGTGAGAAAGTCAGTATCCATGCTTATGTGATGTCAGTACAAATTCGTCACTCATACCTTATTGTTATAACCTGCTCCTCATTTAGATTAAGCGTCGGTCTCAGATATGTATGCCGGTGGCACAGGGCTATTGCAATTAATAAGTGCCTGGGTGTTCAGACAAGCCACTACGGTATAGCGATGAAACGGGAGGGAACTTCTTCCCATAATCAGCATGTGTTAATTCGCTGAAACAGTACTTCTCTTAGGATGTTGGTTCTACTCTTGCAACTTAGCTTGTTCCTTGCAAGCTATGGTGTGTGGGTGTCTGGTCACTGCCTAAATCTCACGAGAGAGTCAGAGCTCAGAACTAACATGGCTGCGCGTGCGGAGAAACCAGAATTATCGCTATTGGCTGATTATTACAGACTGACAGCGCAATATTTACAAAGCATTCCACACCGGACTGTGTGAAGTACTGGCACCTTGCTATGGTGTCTGAGCACATATAGAGATGGTGGGGTAGAGGCACTGATGTCACATATGGAAGAGGATGGGTGTCGGCAACAGGCTTACATCTGTCATGGAGTCACTCTGTTAAATAACGCTGAATCAGCAAATCTGTAGTGTTTTGGAGCCGGTCGAAGTGCTTTTGGTGTCTCTTTCCTAGCTTTACTCCTAGAAGGGTAGGGTGGGGGATGGGTGGATTTGTTGGGATGTGGGTGTTGGTGTTGCTATATCCATGCTGGTAAAATGTTATCTGAATTAAAATGATTAGATACCTTTTTTGGAGATTTTATATCGCTTAGAACCCATGTTATATCATATTTAAAACGATTAAAATCTCCAGCCTCTTATTTACTATATTATGCGTAGGTATACATGTGGGTGTACAGAAAAGTATGGATGGTTCTGTTGATTAGACAGCGGTGGTCCGTGCACCTACGGGAGGGGTTCCCTTTTCGTGTGGCTACTTACAATGTGGTAGAGTGGGATAGAAACCCGAGGTGCTTGGGCTTTAATCCTTTAAAGCAAGAATATTGCTTTAATGAAATATGTCCCTTATTGTCATAATGTGACAAGTGATGAGGTGTAGATCAGGTATTTTCTAGGCACCTGCAGTGTTGTCCAATTGATAATTTGATGAGATGCTGATCTACAGGCTCCAAGGCCAGCTTGGTACGGGCATCCTGATTGGCTGATGAGTAATCAAGATGCAAGCATGGATGTGATAAATCCTGCTGTGAGAAGGAGGCAAGTGTCCAGCATTGCCTGCACATGATAAATTCTGCTCTGAAGATGAGTAAAGTGTCCAGACATAAAAAGCATTAGTTTCCAAGTTGTATGCAGTGTTCAGCTTAAAAGAGAAACTGTCCTCCAGAAAATACTATAATGACAGAAAAAAAGCACCTTGTGCCATCACCCTTTTCCAAATATTGTTTGCACAATTTTCAGCTGACCTACCCTTATAAGTATACCCTCCAATCACTCCCAATTCTGTGCTCACCATCCCTGCTAACTGCACAACTCCACATTTGTTTACAAATGCTACTTTACTCTCTGTGCTAGTTGTTTGTTTAGGTTCATTGCACCAAAATATGCCATGTTTTAGTATTTTCTGGTATTGAAAAACCGATTTCCAATTAACTTGAAAAACAGCTTTCCAATCAATGCGGTGGGAGTATGCGCTTGGAGAAATGTATTGCAGACCAGCATTTAAAGGTCCCTGCTGACCCAATCCTGTCTCTTGCCGATTTAAAGTGATATGGAGTAGCTCTTGATCTCCCTGGGAACTCTCACTTTCCAATACCCACTCAGTGAAACTAGAACACAACACCATCCCATTTCATGCCAAGTGGACAACAAATGTGTCAGGTTTCTCCATTAAAACAAGGCTGAAACAGGGAGATGTGTGCAAATATGTGTAAACGTGTCATTGTCATGACAACAGTCACCTAGATCTACCACACGTACTGTAAGTAGTGAACCCGAAAATACGTGCTTTTAGAAGTGTAAACGCAGAGTAGAGTTTACTGTTCATGTACACTACACTGTAAAAAGTTGGTTGCCATTTTTGTAGGCGTACAGTAGATTCTACTGTAGGTGTACAGTCTGTTGTATGTAAATAGTAGAATCCACTGTAAATCTACAGTAGATTTTAATGTTAATCCATTATACAGTAGATTCTACTGTAGATCTGCAGTAGATTCTACTGTGTTTCCACACTAAATATTTACAGTGTAATACAGTAGGCTTTACTGTCCATGTACACTTTAAAACAACAGTATATTCTTCTGCTCAGCTGTGTAATGTAATGGGTGTTTATAGTGTGACCCATTCGGCACAGAACCTTAAATCAACATTGATATACAGTTTATCAAGAGCCACAAATAGGATTTGGCTTTTAGATCTATTGAACATCATTAAATGGGAAAGTTGTTGCTGTTACCCCAGCAGAGCATCTTATCCCTAATAGGATTTTTGTATTTTGAATTATCCAGTGTATTCACATATAGCAATGGCACATGAAATGTGCTATGGAATTAACCCTTTTGTATCAGAAGGTCGAGAGGCATTACGCCTAACTCGGAAGATATGTCAATACATTGCCAACCACCTTGCTCCGGTTATACCTTTAAACCGTTCATGCACCATTTTTCTCTCCCTAAGGTCCACAGTTTGTCTCTCTGATGAAGGTGAAAAAGAACATTCTCTGAATACCAATTCCCAGACTGGGAACCAAAAATATTCATGATAAATATACATATGGCAATGTATACCATAAGAATGGAGAACCCCAACCCCAGTTACATCCACATCATCAAAGCAAATAGAATCCAATGACTCCACAAACAGTATACCATTTATGTTAACCACGGAAGCAAGTCCTAAAGCGGCATAATCACTGACAGTGCCCCATTGAAAATTCTAGCACTGTTCTAGTCTACTATGGGGTAGCACCGCGAGTGGTGATATTGCTCCTTTAATCCTAGAAGGCTTATATTATACACCCCTCTCCCAATACCCTTCCCACCCTACCCAGTTTCCCCACATCTACCCCTTAGGGTCATTTTCCATCAGCCGATTTGGAGGAGGTGTCGGCCGATGGATGGTCCAATTGGCAGCTAATCGTCAGGTAGAGCCATAACAAACCACTGGTAAATGCACTCTGTGGAGTGTGATTGTTGTGGCTCTACCTGCCGATTGCCTGCCGATTGGACCATCTATCGGCCGACACCTCTTCCAAATCGGCTGATGAAAAATGGCCCTTAGTCATTGCATGATGCATAGCCTGCACGCCTAATAGCGCATCTAAAAATAGCCCACTGTGCACCCGGTGTGACACAGTGCTTGACACAAACTCGTACAGATATTGATCTGAGCCTATTTCTGATCACGAGATAGATTATTTTTGGTTCCCAGTCGGGGAATTGGTATTCAGAGTATGTTCTTTTTCTCCTTCGTTGGAGAGACAAACCGTGGTCCTCGAGGGGGAGAAAAATGGGGCGTGCTGGGCGGTGTTTAGGTATAGCGTTATAACTGGAGGCGGGCGGTATTGACAAGAGGGATGCTGAGACTGAGAGATGACGAGACAGAGAAAAGGAAGTAGACAGGTAGGAACAGAGAGACAGGGAAAGAGAAAGAGACAGACGTATATTAGACAGAGGGGAATAGAGAGAAATAGCGTGAGTAAATTATAATTGCCCATGTGGCAGACGGGTAATATAGACCAATCGATAAACGTTAAACCATTGTGACAAGGGATCTATTTCTTGAAATCGACAAACGACATTGGGATTTTTTGAAATAGAAAAGGGACATTTGCAATTGACAAACATACTAAAACATTAGCCTTCATTAGATATGAGACAGAAATGTGACTAAATTACAGTATCGATGTTGCTTAGACCATGCGTAATGTGCCTATACTCGAGACAGGAGAATTTGGCAAAACAGCCAAACAGAAGTTCAATTGATAACACTGTAGAGGGTCATTAGGAGGATGGACATCTCTCATAAGGGAATATCCCTAAATGTCCTGTGGTCAGATTTATCACCTACAGGGTCCACAGTCCATCATAAATACACACTGTAAACTGGTGATCTCTGAGAGTGCTATTATCAGCACAGGGTGAGCGGCTCCTTAAATGACCCTTTAAATGGGTTCTTTAAATGGTGTGAAGTGATGGTATCTGATGTTTATGAGATGACACCTACATGTAATTGAGGATTACAGGCTCCAAGGAGGAGGTCTCGCCAAGTTTTCCGGTCTTGACTCGACAGTGAATCACCGTTATTCTAACAGAATACGGGACATCACTGTAATTTGAATACAGTGCCTAGACAATAGTTATAATGGTATTTTGTGTAATTAAACTCATTTATCGCAGTGTTTTCCATCCATTTATCCACTTATACCTAACTCTCTGCTCAATATGGTTGCATGCCAAATTTGGTACCATGTCCAATCAACAACAGCATCTTACTGTCAAGACTTCAGGCCTAATCATTAGGAATCAGTTTATGAGAGCACTATAAAATGCTTCATGACACTTTGTAATGCCAGTCCATGAGAAGAAGTCACTCTAGGATGGCTACAGAGCAAACCTTACAGCTGTTTATCAATATATGTTTTCTTATTACCACAAAAATGGTGTTCTTAGCATCCATGAAAATCTCCTCATGAACCAAACTGCCACCTGGTGTGATAAAACTTAACTCAATTAAAGGAAGCTTCACCATAAAATAAATAAACTGTGTTTCACCGTACTGGATTAAAGATATTCACAGTAAAGTTGGTTGACTTAACCTTGCCTCGCCGTAATCACATTTACAATGATCCACCGTTAATTGACTCTGGGGCACCACCCAGAGTCTTTTACAACGCCTCAGGGAGGGTTGTATCAAGATAGTAAAAGTTCAATTTCACATCCAATTTTCAGTAGGAAATACTCACCCAATATGCAAAAAATGGTGGATATTGAAAGAGTGGACATTCATCTACATACTTTACCAAGAAATATTACAAATATCCTGGTGGAACCATTCTTAATATTCAATCTAAAAAAAAAAAAATCTTACCAAAAAGTTGGTGAGAAAAATTAAACTCTTAAGTATTAGATTCGGTTTTCGTCTCCATTACGGTCCACACAACTCCAGTGCTAAGTCAATGGCAGCTATCTTGTAATACTAGGTGAGACGTTTTTTGTAAGACCTTTTTGGTACATTTTTCTTCAAGTATCTTGAATTATCTTGAATTATATTAATATGTTGACAATGATCACCTCTCTTACTAAATGACAACAAACATTACCAAGATGGGAAATCTAAGTCAGTCCACTGAATGCCGCCAGGGTGCATGTACAGTACCACTGTCAGCGACCGATGGTGGATGCAAAACATCCAGAGCTAAGCTATACCACCCATACGTCGACGTTTCTGGTCCAACTGACTCGCTCTTTGCAGGGGAATGAAGGGGGCAGATCCCCACAGCCGAGCGCTCTCGCTCACACCCACCTGCTCAACCACACCCCCCTGCTTGCCCACACTCATATGCTCACCCACACCCACCTGCTCGCCTGAAATGGAATAATATACAATGTATGACACATAACTTAAGGGTAGTTTTTAACAAGGAATTCATTTCTGATGCCAGAATTGACCCAGCTGAGTTTCTCAGTCAAACAATTCTATTACTTAATCACCCTGACTCAGAGTAATTTGTGATGTTAATTACACGTTCAATCTTTTTTGCTTTGATTCTTCGTATATTCAACAGAATGTTTTAACAGTGTGTGCTACGCAACACATTGCAACAACTGGGATGAGCAGTCAGCCTTGTCGTAATTAATCACATCGACAGCTTCTACCAGTTCTGCTGCCTCCCTGCAGTAGCAGTAGAGTGCATCTCCAGGGACTTGAAAACCCCTCTGACCTAAGAGCTACATGCAATGGTCCTAGGGTACTTATTACTGCAATTAACACATCCATGATTGGGCATCTCTGCTATTCTTAAGAAGCCACTCCACCACATATTAAACAGCTCCCCCCATTATAGTGGAATAATCAATAGCTATTTCTGCCTCAGGGGAGGTATCTATAGCAACACTAAGAAAAGAGACACTGCCTTCATTCTGAAATCCTCTCCCAGGGCTGCCTTAATTAATCATTAATTATCCTACATCACAGCATTGAGAAACTATATAAGTTGGCTCTAAATGTGTTTCAAATCAATCTGATTTAACTTGGGTTCCAGCCTGTGACGACTGAGACCTGCATTACCAAGAGGTCTGTGTGCTGAGGGTGGACTATTATAAAAAAGGAAATGCTGACCCTTAAACCCTTTTTTTTGGAGGTGTTTTAATCATTTATTGACCACAGATATTTACACTTTGAGGTTCCTTGGGTTTGTCCAACGCTGGATTACAGAGTATAGGCGTTCATATGAAACTTATATGCTTTGTAGTATGTAAGGCTGGACAAATACGTAAAATATAATCTATCACAGTCAATGAGGATTAGGATAGCATTTAAGGATGGCATATCTCTAAAAGGTGACATTTGCCGTCATGATGCTCGAATGCAGCACTGCATGATGATTGAAAGCGGTGCTTGTGAGTTACTGCCCCTGATTGCCTTGTCAGCAGCTTGGAGACCCACTATAGCCGCCCCTGATTGCCTTGTCAGCAGCTTGGAGACCCACTATAGCTGCCCCTGATTGCCTTGTCAGCAGCTTGGAGACCCACTATAGCTGCCCCTGATTGCCTTGTCAGCAGCTTGGAGACCCACTATAGCTGCCCCTGATTGCCTTGCCTTGTCAGCAGCTTGGAGACCCACTATAGCTGCCCCTGATCGCCTTGTCTTGTCAGCAGCTTGGAGACCCACGATAGCTGCCCCTGATTGCCTTGTCTTGTCAGCAGCTTGGAGACCCACTATAGCAGCCCCTGATTGCCTTGCCTTGTCAGCAGCTTGGAGACCCACTATAGCAACCCCTGATTGCCTCGTCTTGGCAGCAGCTTGGAGACTTACTATAGCTGCCCCTGATTGCCTTGTCTTGTCAGCAGCTTGGAGACCCACTATAGCAACCCCTGATTGCTTTGTCTTGTCAGCAGCTTGGAGACCCACTATAGCCGCCCCTGATTGCCTTCTCAGTTATTAATTCAACCCGTGATTCACATCCCTCCGCAATTAGTGCCGACATTGTCCAACTTCACGCGAGCTCTCAGTAATCGGAATGGTTTGGGTGAGAATTGTATGCGTCGCGGGATGATTGGATTGCTCACTGTCATTTTTTATCCCCTCATTCTAGGTGAGCATCAGCATCCATTGAAAGTTGTGTAACATAATTCATAATTCAACATTTTCTATTCTAGATAACACTCTTCCTGTAATGGATCAATTGTTGAACCATTCCTAACATGTATCTATGCTGCCATGCTTTGCTACAATATTACATCTGCAGCATTCATGTTCATTATAATGACCACTCCCATGGTGCATTAACCGTTAAAGATGGCGTGTCGCTAAATGATTAGATTTGTCGGCATGATGCATCAATGCAGCCCTGGCTAGTAACTCGCTGGTGCTGCATTGGTGCATCATGCCGACCCTTCGGGAGTATCTGAACCCCATAGGGTCCGCATGATGCATGAATGCAGCACTGGCGAGTTACTCACCAGTGCTGCATTCATGCATCATCACGACCAAGGACATGATGCATTAATGTATTGTGTGGCTCTTAAAGTTAAAGAGTTAATGTTTCCCCCAACGTGAGAACCCCATAGCCTTGGGTGCTGATCTATAATTCACAGGGTTTGGTGACAAATGGCCTCACTACTGCAATAAGCGGTGGTCCAATAGTAAAGCTGGCAATGCAATGTGTGCCATTGACAGATGGGTGGACACATTTATTTTACCATCATGCAGATTTGTTTTTACACTGTTAGAAGTAAATGTAGCCGAGCAGTAGAATTTACTGTAGTTTTACCACATATACTTGGGTAGCATCATGATGCTAGTTTGACAATTCTACCCCTGTAACAGGGGTAGAAACCATGTGCCTTTAGGCTAACCAAGTCACTCTGCCAATCTGGCAGAGTAGCTAATTTGATGGAAGTATTTACTCTACAGTCCAATGCTTCCAGCCACATGTCCCTCAATGTATTCCCACCTGTTCACCACCAGCAAGGCATTCCTAATACATAAATAGATCTATAATCCTGGCTTTGTTGATGTCAACTCCACTCCTCTTGGACACTCCTCCCACCACTTCTCCCTGCTGCTGAAATCAAAATGTGTGACATACACTAACATTGACATGTTTGCAGCAGTATAAATATGCTGGACATGTGGAGTACCTTTTGGGGAACAGGATTGACCATTTTGGGGGACTGACAGTGAGTACATTTATTAGCACAACACCCTTTTAATTCTCACTATAGGATCCCTATGTAGCTATGTCTGGCGCAGTAGTGCCAGATGTGTCGGACTACATGATGCACGAATGCAGCCCTGGTGAGTTTGTGAGGACCAGTGCTGCATTCAAGTCTCATGCCAATCCTATGAGCATTATGAAGAGAGCAGTGTGCATGACCAATAGAATATACTGTTGGTTTACAGTATAAAGGGACATATTTTTGGGTGCATTCTTACAGTGTAGTTTACCCCAAACATTATAATGCAGATTCCTACAACATGGCTGACCACAAACGATTGAGAACTACACATTTGCATAAAACTCAATGTTCGGAGATGTTGATAACTAGTTGCTATACATCAGTTTTTGCGTCCTATATTTGTGGAATGGACCGTCGGCTCAGTTCCTTATGGGGGTCTTGAGGAGATGACGTCATTGATTGACGTAGAGATCAAAGCGGCCACCTCTCACAAGTCAAGGTCATTCTCAGTAAGCCCAGGGTCAAATAGTGCACAGTCATGCAACGCTCTCATCTGACGTCACTACACTGTGGTTGTAGAGTGTTGTCAGGTGGTACTAGGCATGGCCTCGATCTGAAGCCAGCATTCTACCAGTCTACCCATGTATAGGGTAGACCTAAAGGTAACAACGTACCATGAGATGTCTACCATAATTGTGTAGCTATTTATGTATGGTATTGTCTTTATTTGTCCTTTGCGGGAAAGAGTATCACTTAAAGTGTACTATGATACACAAAGACAGGAATTATCATGTATGAATGACTACAAAATTAAGGTAGACATCTCATGGTACGTGGTTACCTTTAGGTCAGTCTACCCTAATGGTACTCTACAAGCTGGCTAAGCTGTTACTCCTGCATACTAGTAGAAATTAGTATCAGTGTTTTCTTGGTAGTGCACATGGAGTGCACCTGCCATTCTCCCTATTGACTCTTAGCTTTTCAGGATGTGTAGGATACCATTAACATGGGGTTATACTGCTCTCAGGATACCTACACAGTGTTTACAGCTAGGGTCAGGTGTGGTGGCTAAGCTTTCATGTTGTGTCACTGCCTCCTGCTTAGCTGGACACAGTAAGATACATCTCTTGTGCTCCTTAGTTTACTGACCTCGGGAGGATAGAGAGCTGAGTCAACTCAGGGAGAGCCTCCAACTCTACAAGCACGTCTCTGAGATGTTTGGGTCAATCATCTACTGCCATGACAGTTGGGGATTCCTTCTGGAAGTGACCGTCTATTATTCTGCCTTATTGGTTGCTGGAGATTTGAGTCCTCTGCTGGTTCCCCTGACCCCTGACAGTCAATCTAGGCACCAGCAAGGGCTTCCTCGGCTCCAGCCAATCACAGCCATGGAGAGTTCAACCAATCAGGGCCACAGACGGGTCACGGTGTGTCTGTCTCTAGGTAACAGGACGTGACTGGTGGTCGCCATGGTCTATAAGGCTCATTGCGAGATCTCGCGAGACCAGAGTCAATATGTGTACATTATCCCCCTAAGCCAAAACATATATTTAGAAAAAAAGGGCAAATATATCCATACATTTATCCTAAACGCCATAGCTCCATGTATGTTACTATAAACAATAAAGGGAAAATATCATTCCAATATGTATACTTCCATGTTCCATCAACCTGTATAATCTACATTTATGTCTGCAGATACTACTTTCTATTGATAGATCTTTTGGGTAGTTTAATGGTCAGTTGGCCCATGTTTGGGAATCCAGACCGTCACATTAATATTTCAAGTACGATGGTCAATCTCCCAAATGTACAACCTGCTACCATACACGCAATGACAATGTGAGCCTTGCTTGTCCTTGACTTTCTAACCAAGAGAAAAATTAAGGGCAAAGTGCAATTGTATTTTACGATTCAAGCTGGACTATGTCTACACGTCTGGGTTGAATTTGGTGGAGGGAGAAGAAGTGAACTCTAGTGCCTAACGCTCATAATTGTCAATTTCAAATAGGCCAAACTGCAGTTATGGTAAAGCAAGAATTAGTTATATTTCTTGTCATTTTGATAATTCTCTCCAATCTGGAATTGTCCTTAGATACAAACCGCACACAAGTCCAATACTAGTGCAAGTGCACAGCAAGGTTCATTGCCACCAACCAGGATATCTAATTAATTCGTTTTTATATCATCAAAAATAGATCTTTATTTTTAGAATCCACCTATATAACCCTTTAAGGACGGCATCTCCCTGATGACATTTGTCGTCATAATGTACCAATGCAGCTTCGGCGAGCAACTCGCTGGTGTTGCATTGATGCGTTATGTCTGGAGCGACTCAACCCCATAGGGTCGGCATGATGCTTGAATGCAGCACTGGCCAGTTACTCGCCAGGGCTGCATTCATGCATCATGACGACCAACGGCATGCTATATTAACACAGTATGCCGTCCTTAAAGGGTAATTCTCACAAATCGAGGCACCCAGTGTTCCTGCGTCATCATGTGTGGTGCGTGGTCCCTGGGACGGTGTGCCGACACTAAGTAGGAGTTACTACAACTACTTAACCATTTAATGCCAGCATTGTGTGTTAACCCTTTAAGGATGGCATGTCGCTAAAAGATGACATTTTGTCATCACGATGTACCAATGCAGTAACTCGTCAGTGCTGCATGGGTGCCTCATGCTGAACCTTCAGCAGTTTCTCAACTGCGTAGGGTCGGCATGATGCTTGAATGCAGTACTGGCGAGTTACTCACCAGGGCTGCATTCATGCATTATTACACCAAAGGGCTTGATGCATTAATACACTCTAAGGCCCTTAAAAGGGTTAATACAGAATGCCCTGTTGTCATCATGATGCACGTCCCAGTGCTGCATTCATGCATCATGCCGACCCTACATGGGTTGATACACTCCTGAAGTGTCGGCATGATGCACCAATGCAGTGCTGATGGGCTACTCGTTAGCGCTGTGTCGCTGCATCACGGCGACAAATGAACCTGAGGCCTTAAGACATCATGCCGTCCCTAAAGAGTTAACTGATAGAAAGGGCAGTGTATTGGCCACCAACAAACCTGACCTTTGTGAGCTTCAAACTGAGTTTACGTTAATGCCACTTGTCTATCTACTCAGTATAGGCCGTCCATGGATATCTGCAGTATAAGCTATGTATAGCTTATAGTGCAAGGTGTAGGCCGTCCGAGGTTACTTGTATCTCTACAGTATAGGCCATATATATAGGGGTATGGGGGTGGCGGAGCAGAACACTTTCGCGACATCCCCAACCGCTCCCCCTCTAGAGGAGTCAAAAATCACTCCGAGCATGTCCCTTTAATCTACGATTAATGAAATACTCATTACAACAATTCTGTTAAATGGGCCTGTTGAAATGTGTCTAATTCTTATAGCTAAGAGTATCAAGGTCTTCTTTGTAATCAGACTTACAAAGTTCATGTGTACTAACCTACATTATCCCAGATACTTATAGTGTGACAACGTATTATCCATTTGTCTATGGAAACGTTTTACGTCACTGTTTCACTGGGGCATTTGTTGGTTGAGGTGTTCTTGACCGAGGGTGGGGTGCTTGGGTGTGTCTGTGTCATTTATTAGCAGGCACACAGAGAAAATAGCCCACGTAGAAGGGGAGGGCCCGCGGGTTGGAACGCAAATCATCCATTCTGCATGACTGCTCACAAGGCCAAAAAAAAAGAGGTTTGTTTCAGGTCACCCGACCGACCCTATCAAAACAGGGCCGACCCTACGTTTTTTTTATGCAATTTTGAAGAATTTCCCTTATTTTTACCCTTTGTGGGTGTAATTTTTGGTCTTCGGAGATGCCAGGTAGTACTTTTATGTTTAAAAAAAAAGTTTAAAAAAAATAAATCCGACCTACCGACCCTACATTTTCTTGCCATGTTATTTGAAACCTATTTTTCGGCCCAATAATAAAATATGTGTTGAAGAAAAGAGATATAATCTTTGTTGTTGACTCGGTGGTGCTGCATTCATGCATCATGCTGACCCGTCTCTGGCTACAGGCTTGATACGCTCCTACTGTATGAATGCCGTGCAGGCTAGTTATGCGCAGTCATGACGACAAATCTGGCTTAATGGTGAAGAAGCGGCTCCACCTTACCAAGGTTACCAAGGTTACCACCTTATACAGTCTGTCTGTTTGTCTGTCTGCTGCAGAAATGTCACTCAGCCTAATTAAAGGACAACATCATATTATTATTGGAATGGCTAAAAAGTACTAACCGCACAAAACACAAATATAAAAATGGTTCTTAATATAGCCCTGCCTCCCTAGGTAGCGTCCAGGCCCCCCTCCCAGCGTGCACCGCGGCAGGTGAGCAGTAAGTGAGCAGCTAAATGAGCAGCTCACTTTGTGGGTGTAAAAAGGGGATTAGTAAGCAGGGGAGGGAAGGGACGGGGTATTTGGTGGTACAGGGGGGGGGGGAAGGGACGAGATATTTGGTGGTACAGGGGGGCGAGGTAAATAGTGGTGAAAGGGGAGCGACGAGGCACTTGGTGGTAATGGGGGGGGGGACGAGACATTTGGTGGTACATGGGAGGGCGAGGCATTTGTCGGAAAATGGGGGGGGGGGGACGAGCCATTTGATGCTGCAGGGGGGATGGAAGAGACATTTGGTGGTACATGGGGGGGACGAGGCATTTGGTGGTGCATTGGAGGAAAGGGGCGAGATATTTGGTAGTACAGGGAGGGGGCGAGGTATTTAGTGGTGCAAGGGGAGCGACAAGGCATTTGGTGGTACATGGGGGAGACGAGGCACTTGGTGGTGCAGGGGAGGGAAGGGACGAGAAATTTGGTGGTACGGGGGAGGACGGGGCATTTGGTGGTGCAGAGAGGGTAGCCATTAAAACGATAGAAATGTTAGATATAAGACTTCAAATTTCAGATTAATACCACCAAGGCCCCCTCCCCACAGCAGGCAATAACAGACTAGTCCCTAACTCAGGAGACAAGGCTATAACTGTGACATTTTACACACTTTACGTCTGGCGGGATGCAGGAGGTCCCTTATAGCACTGGACAGAGGACTGAGGACCAAGGCAGTGGTCATGTTTTGAGCACCCGAGGCCCATTGATGAATTGTGTGTGGGAGGCGGATATCGATTTTGAACCCTTCCAATGACAGGGAGTCAAACATAAGGATGTAGTTTGTGTGAGCACACTGTCAGAAGTAAATGTAGCTGAGCAGTAGATTCTCCTGTAGTTTTACAGCCTAAATAGACAAAACTCCACGACATTGACATACAAGTGCATCATATCACACGACGCCAAAGGCTGAGTGTGATACACCCCAGCTTCAATGAGTGATGTATGATGTACATTTATGTTGATAAGTGGGGTTTTGTGTTTATTACATGGCACTACTGTCTTAATAGGAAGAAAATCAACAAATCTGGAGGCCATCGAGTATGGCTACACAGTATTCCATGGGGGCATGGTGTACGGAACTCCCATATAGCTTTAACATAGAGACGGCCATATCCACCATGTAAAAAAAGGATGCATATTTTGTTTCACTATTCACAGTGCAGGTGCATACCCAAGGGCTGTCTATTTGTGATCATAAACGGCAGCTTATAAATACAGGCACACAATATGCACGTAATTATTGTACGCCGCATCTGTAATTCTGATTGTCGTGCATATCTAATCTGCAGTCGGGAGTTAACCCTGTACTGCTTTTCAGGGGTCTAGCTAGTGCTGCCTTCAGGCCGACCCTAAACGGGACTAGCGCATTAGGCCATGGGGGCCGCCATCTTGGCTCAGAGCAATGCATTGTGGTTAGGCCCCCGACTATGGGAGAATTTCTTATCAGCACCTTTGTTCTAGGTGTGAGGAGAGGGGATTAGCCTGATAAGGAGATGGGGTTTAGCCCCCGACTACCTGAGGTACCAGGATGTGCTAGTCCCATATATGGGCATAATCACTGAGCGTATTCCACTCACAGTTCTAGTACTGTACTAGTCTGCTATGTGGTAAGTGCAAGTGGTGAGAATGCCCCTTTAATATACGTAGTTGCATCATGAGGTAAAGTGACACCATGTGACGTTGTGCATCATACCCTTGGTCGGCATGATGCATGAATGCAGCCCTGGCAGGTAACTCGCCAGGGCTGCATTCAAGCACTTTGCCAACACTTTGGGGTTGATACACTCCTGAAGGGTCAGCAAGTTACTTGCCAGGGCTGCGTGGGTGCAATATGCCGACAAATGTCACCTTTTAGTGACAAGCCGTCCATAAAGGGCTAGAGAGTTGACATATCCCAGGGGAGGGGAGCAGCATAGTAAAAGAAGGCTTCTCCCTACAAGGACATTAACTGTACGATAAGTTTTTCTTCAGCCTTAGAGGAACTCACTTCTATAATGCCATGTTAAAAACGAGGGCAAAAAGCTGTTGATGGAGAAGAGAAGCTAACAGAAAAAAAACACTTAAAGGGAACGCTCTGACTTGTTTCCTGGCTACATACGGGACCTTGGCGGGACTGTTGCCATGGCAACAGGAGTGTGGGCGTTATGTGTGGGACGCTGCTGATCTCTCCAAATCTCCCAGCAGATTCTTTCATTTGTTTGTACCGGCACTATTTCTACTTTGAGACTGTGTTGGGAGAGTGTGCCACCTCCCCTAACACCCACCCACCCATCCCTCCCGTCCCGACTATGATGGGGCATTGCACAGCGCGCCCATATATAGTCACAATGATACTTGATATTAAGATGAACTTCAGGAATGAAGGAGGGCTCAACTATAATGTTACAGTGGCATTAAAGCATGGCATTTCCCTCATCATCAATGTCATACAAAACGACACGGGGGACGGGGTGGCGGGGAGATAAGAATAGCGACACACAGATATACTGCAAAGACAATCCCAACTCGGATAGTGAAAGGCAAAACGTCAGAAATTTAGGTAACGTTCAATAATTATGTCACTGTTTTTGGGGATATTTTCATGCCATGCAGACCAAAATACCCCTACCCCCCTACCCTGTAATTGTAAGTTACGTAAATGCGGGCGTAAATGTTGAACGTTCCCAATATAGAGGGGGCACAGATAGCGGTAGAGAGATGCAGAGGGGGAGAGAAACAGAGGGGGAGACAATGACAACACTTTACATCAGTGTGAAGTCTGCAGTTAGTTCTCACATCCCACACAATCGTGGTACATAAAAAGGGGCAGAGACCTGTTAGTGCTAATGAAAACTCACAAACACCTTAATTGCATTTATATTGCAATTTCAATTATTCATTTATAAATCAAGTATTTCTTTTGCGCTGATGTAGAGCTATCTGAAAAGGCAGCTATTGGTAGTAATCATGAAACTAATTAAATACAGAGGCTAAAAAAGAGATTAACAGAGGGGATTTCACCTTCACTTTAGGCACCTTTGTGAAATGATGCGTTAGTTTCACAATAAACTATTTCTAATGCTTCACCTTATTGCATCATATACATATCATTCCCCAGAAAACTTCACAGTTCACTGTTAGATCTTTCCTTTCACTGAAATATGCTAGAAGTGATGTGGAAATAGGAGCACTAAGGCCAAAAGAAAAGGTGTGTTTCAGGTTACACAGTCTGCAAATCTAGGTAGGGGCGTGGCCTCGTTGACTCTAAAATAGCCCCAAAATTAATTTCTCCTTACTATGCAGCCCGGAGTTAGTCACCAGGGATGCATTGGTGCATCATGACCACTAATGTCACCTTTTAGTCACATGCCGCCTTGAAGGTTTAACTGAGATGTACTAATAGAAACCTGCAAAAGATTAACTTATTAATTATTTTTGTCATGTTCACATTTTTCAGGAAAATGACCCAAAAACGGTGTTTCAGGACACTTTTTTCTTGGAGCAAGGAAAAATATTCAATAACACATATTTATCTACCTTTAAACCAACTTTGGTACTTTTATCCAGAAATAAAGTATATTTCCCTCAATTCACTAGACTATAAGGTTTGTGTTGTTTGTTGCAGATGCCCAGCGGAGTGCGGTGTGCAGTGTATGGCCAGCTCTAGTACAGGGGACGGCTGTAGAGTAGCGCATAGTTACGGTGAGTACATACAGCGAGGTCCACGAGGATCTGTCTGAACGACAAGTTTCTCTATGAGTTTGACAATGGGTCGTATCCCATGAGGCACAGCCAAGAGTGATTGGACCCAAGGTTCCACAAGTGGAGAAACTGAAGTTCAGACTGATTTGAGTGGATCTCTGTATTTATTTCATGTGAATATTCATTAATTCAATTCAAAAATGACAATTAAAGATTGGTTTCACAGTTATACCACAGAGAATGGAGCCGTGGAGAATGAAAACCAGTTACAAAACAATGGTTAAGTTGTTTCTCCATATGAAATAAAATAACGACTTCCTCATACAATTGAGTGATCTGTCTATTACAACAGGGTTTGTGGGAGGGGGCGGTGGGGTTGGGGGAGGGGTAAAGGTAAATTACTAGTGGCACGAGAGGAAACAAATTACAGCTTTTGTTCCCACCACAATGTCCAAATATGAAACAGGTTTACACGAATTCGCTTGGAGATATTTCACACTTCCTGAACAGGACATATATTCTGTAAAAAAATCCACTAAATAAACAATATGATAGATAATTCAGAGGAGCCTCTAAGCACGAGCGAGTAGTATATGGAGAGGTCCCTATGCATGTGGCTATAACCATGGTGTCGCAGGTCCTTTCTTGGAGTATACACATGCACTACACATAGAGAAGAAGTAGAATCACTGTAACTCTCAAATGGGAGTCCAGCCCCGATCACTGAGGTAACTCTGCCCACAATGCTCCCAATCATTATGGAGTCCAAGAATAGGAGTCATTATAGAGTTATTTCAGAGTCCTGCTAATGTTAAGGAGTCATGTTAGAGTCCTGGGGAGAGTTACCACAGTGATCAAGTCGTTGGTTACAGTGATTCAACTTCTTTTCTGTGTGTAGCCTGATTTGGTGTTATCAGTCCATTTACACTTGATAACTTACAACGATCTTCTTGTGAGTGATGACTTGATCTGTTTGACATACGATAGCAAAGTCCCGCCGAAGGTCGAATGGTGTATGTCTACTGGCGACGACATCTGGGTTGTAATAGTAGTAGTAGTAGTAGTAGTAGTATATGAAAAGTGGTGGTAGTGATATATGGAATGTGGTGGTAGTAGTATGTGGTAAGTGGTGTTGGTACCGTAGTAGTATTTCAAAAGTGGTGGTAGTAATATACGAAAAGTGGTAGTAGTATACGAAAAGTGGTGGTAGTAGTATACAAAAAGTGGTGGTAGTAGTATATGAAAAGTGGTGGTAGTAGTATACGAAAAGTTTGAGTAGTATACGGAAAGTGGTGGTAGTAGTATACGAAAAGTGGTGGTAGTAGTATACAAAAAGTGGTGGTAGTAGTATACAAAAAGTGGTGGTAGTAGTATACGAAAAGTGGTGGTAGTAGTATACGGAAAGTGGTGGTAGTAGTATACGAAAAGTGGTGGTAGTAGTATACGAAAAGTGGTGGTAGTAGTATATGAAAAGTGGTGGTAGTAGTATACGAAAAGTTGTGATAGTAGTATATGAAAAGTGGTGGTAATAGTATATGAAAAGTGGTGGTAATAGTATATGAAAAGTGGTGGAAGCAGTATATGAAAAGTGGTGGAAGCAGTATATGAAAAGTGGTGGCAGTAGTGTATGAAAAGTAGTAACCCCGTAGTTTATCGCATTTTAGTACTTTGATTGTTTAATTGTCTCCAAAATAGCGAAAACTAAGGCTTTCTTCTATTCTAAAGAATGCCTCAAAGAGAGGGGACAGAGAAAGACACTTATTACTTTACAAATGGAAATATTACTATTGCCTTGGACTCTTAACCAAAAGTTACGACTCACCCAAACATAGAAAAAAACATGATCCCATGATCTGCCTTCAGTTCCGAAATAAAAAAGTCCTGGGAATGCCCTTGGGAAATGCAATAGTCGCCGACATACTGGAACCACTTGGGAGGGGATTGGTTGTTGGTTCTATTTTGGCGAACAATCTCAGCCGGGCTTGGAGGGAAATGGCCCCCGGGGCATCTTTGGTGGCACGATTTAGGCCCTATTTATACCCGCCGCCATCTTGGTAATTAGCTCCCATTCAGTTTCTGAAATAGCTGCCTAGAAAATTGGTCAAATCTTCTTCTCACCGAGTTGGTGCCTTATACCCTGGGGAAACAATTAATGCTTTAAGGACGGTATGATGCCTAGAGCCATCACTGGAAGGTATCACATCGGTTGCATTCATGCACATGCCGGCAGCCATTTTCCTGTGGTTATGTTTACTTATACCACAGCAGGCACGGAGAACAAAGCATTTCACACCTCTTGTATACTGCATACAGCTAGTGGTATAAAGTAGTTATCGGACTAGTACCAATCTGTAGGGGGTATTCAGTGAAGGCTCCTGCACTGTATTTCGCGTACAGATTGGTACACGTCCTATAACTACTACATACACTGGGCCACTTATAGGTTATCATATACATAGCAACCCCTTCCCCTAAGCCCCAGGTCTTTATTGCAGTATCCCTGGTTACTTGAGGGTCCTACATACACAATGCATGGCTACCTTCCACCGCGGCCTCACTGATGTAGTTAGGCACCGGTTACCATAGCAACCACAGCAATCCCGCCCTGCACCTGACAACTGGACATACATCAGAGGTCACCTTCACACCGCTGGTACCTGTAAGCTGCCAGGTAACCAGCGAAACACTGCTGGACGCCGTGCAACAGAAAAGGAGACCCCCATTGCAGTTGTCATAGTAACCAACTGAGATCTACTTCAGGTAGTCGGCAGGGGGTGTGGGTTGTGGGGGGGGGGGTTGTGGTCTGGACAACGTCATGTCTGCGACTTCAGGTGTTTGTGTGTGTGTGTGCGGGGGGGGGGGGGGGCAGGAGAAAATACTGATATATGAGAGAGAAAGAACGAACGGTGGCGAGGGAAATAATGAGTGATGTGTACAGGGAAGTGAGGGAAGTAGGAAGAGGTAGTTGGACCGGAATGGGAGACAGAGAAAAGGAAAGGGAGATAGACAGACAACCCGACAGAGAAACAGACAGACAGAGAAAGAGAGGGAGGGCGAGACAGATGGATGGACAGGCAGAGAGACAAGAGAGAGTGGGACTATGACTGAAGCAGTGTGTCTACATATGGTAGGGTAGGGTGGGGGGGGGGGCGGCAGGGGGTATAGTGAGCAATAAATGGTTACCTTGGCAACAGCTTGTGCCAAGGTTTCATTTCCGGCCCTTTACGTCCAGCGAAATAGGCGGAATATCGACGTCCGTGCTCTCCATACCCCTGTGTATGGGGCTGGGGGTTCTACCTTAAGAACGGCATGATGCCTCAAGTTTTCATGTTCTGTTTTTTACTTTAATGATGCACTAAGGCCAAAAGATAAAAGGTGTGTTTCAGGTTACATGGTGTAAAAATCTAGGTAGGGTAAGTCGTGTTTTTCTTTTAATTTACAATTTTTTAAATCTTATTTTGGCCTGAAAAGCACCAAGAAATTGACTCGCAAACTTCAGTGTTGACTCGCTAACAATGGTGCCTATTTTGCTCAGGTAAGGTCGGGTAACCTGAAACACACCTCTTTTTTATTTGGTCTAATTCAAACAGCCCACACGTTACTATAGCACGGATGGGTCGGCTGTGGTTAATAAATTTGAACCCCGGCTGTGGGGGTCAGAAAATTTAGACCCCTTGTGGGGGTGGGGGGGGGGGGGGGGTAAAAAATGACCACTCCCTAAACCTGACATCCTCCCTGTGTGCCTGGTCCTTACATTGACAACATCCCCAGCAAAACCCACCTCATGCTTCCTCCCTGAGACTTATAGGTTGAAGGCACTGAACATGTGAAGTATTTATTTCCTGGAGTCTTAAGCGGTTTAACCTTGTTTAGTCCTTTAAAGACTGCATAGTGTGCTATGTCCATTGTCATCCCAAAACATGAATGCAGCCCTGGCGAGTCGCTAAGGTTACATTCATGCATCATGCCGACCCTGCAAGAGTGCATAAGGATTGGCATGATGCTTGAATACAGCAGTGGGGAATTACTCGCCAGGGCAGTATCCATGCATCATGACCACAAAAGGTCATAACACATTATACAGCCCTTAAAGGGCTATGTGAGGCGTTGGGAGCGGACTGACGGGGCCGGAAAACTACCCCCGGGCTGCCTTCTTGACGTGTTGAATGGCGCCCTGTCAGACTGAGGGGTCTGCCGGGGTCTGCCGCACAGCCGGGGATTACTCTACCCCACCTTGGGCCCTAAACCTATGAGGACGGCATGATGCAACAATGCATTCGTGCATCATGCCCTTGGTCGTCATGGAGCATGAATGTAACCCTAGCGAGTAACTCACCAGTGCTGCATTTCAAGCATCATGCCGTTCCTACGGGGCTGATATACTCCTGAGAAGGTCAGCATGATGCACCAATGCAGAACTGGCGCTTCATTGCTGCATCATGACGACAAATGTCACCGTTTAGCTACATGCAACCCTTAAAGGTTAAAAGTGACACACTTGCTTTATCAACCTACTAGGGTCAGCATGCTGCATTCATGAATGCAGCACTGTCGAGTAACTCGCCTATGCATCATGGCATCACCAAGCAGCTCTTATAGAGGGTTAGCCATAAAGCGCTATGACCTTTACTAAAACAACCCCCAGTCCTTTTCCACTAAGCCACCCAAAAGGTCTCAGCCAAAAGGATTACGCTGTTTCCTGCGAAAAGAAAGGTCATTCAAAGTAACCTCGGCTGTGATTGGTTGGAGTATTTTGGTGTACCATGTCTGTGATTGGCTGGAGTAATTACCCAGCTAGCACCACTGAATGACATCATTATTATAAAAGACTGAAGTCTTTCTTATAATTTCTACGTAAAATGGAAGTGATTTAAAACGAGTGCTACTGGGTAGGGGTATCCACTAGGGTAAAATACCAGGAGTCGGACACCCTGA
Source organism: Harmothoe impar (assembly GCA_947462335.1). Classification (NCBI taxonomy): domain Eukaryota; kingdom Metazoa; phylum Annelida; class Polychaeta; order Phyllodocida; family Polynoidae; genus Harmothoe; species Harmothoe impar. The sequence continues at coordinate 15,508,731 of OX381706.1, forward strand.
GACGGACAGTGACATTTGAGGATATATAACTTTACTATTGTTCAAAGATAAATGACCTAAAATGCTTGAATAACCACAAAATCAGTGTCCGTCTCAAGGTATGTGTCCGACTCCAGGTTGAATCTACCCTATAGGGATAGGCTTGGATCCTTGTCCATGATGTCTAGTCAAAGGTGAGCACTGCTCCAGTGTTGCCGATATATAGATATATGCCAAACAACCCAGCAACGCACTGAGTGGAAACCGTTCCATGGGGAACCCATTAGAGCGATTGTTTCCCCAAATAGAAAACGTTGTATGACAGCTTCTGGTGGCTAAGGAGATTATAGCGCTCAGACATGGTTGGAGGAGCAGTGCTATGTCACCTTTTCGCTTTTAATAAATGCCCATGTCCCCAGTATTCCCATGTGGATTGGGTTATACTGGGTTAGAGAATGGCCTTGTCGCCTTGTCGGTTTTAAGGGTCTGAGGCCCTGATTATGTTTTGATGAAAAGAGTCAAACTAAGGGACGAGTCATTTATTGGCAGCTGGGAGGGGGGGGCTTGGTGGATATAGGTGGGGGGAGGCGGGGTCCATATTGAAAACGGGTCCTTGGTTGGGGGCAAAAAAAAGAGATTACCCTCCATGCTGGTGGGGAGGGGGGGCATGGTCCATTTAAGTACTGCGCCACCATGCATTATTCTATCGGCATATGCGGGGACCATTTCGCCAAAACAGAACTCAGTGCATCGGGGGTGGGGGGGGGGGGGGGGGTTGGTCGGAGAACAATTGCTCATGTGGCTAAATCCACCAAGCACCTCCCCCCCCCTCCCCAGCTAGTAGTAATTAATGGCTCGTCCCTAACCAGTGACCAGCAGGAAGCACCCTGTCTAATAATCACGATGTATGTACACACCACCCATCGTCCAGTCTATTTATAGACGGGTGTGCTCTCTGGGTGTAATACAAGGGTTATGGAGCATGTGTTTAGTGGGAGATGGGTTACCATGGTTACTGTGACGTCATAC